>JAJIBD010008486.1:0-82014 GCA_021461705.1 Cryptotis parvus | reverse complement strand
AAAGAAAAAAAAATAAAAATAAATTTAAAAAAAATAAAACCATTCTTCTAAGAATCAAATAATGTAAAATCATAAGGAATTCAAAAGAAAAATGTACAAAACAATGTACAAATCAGCATTGGGAGAAGAAAATTCTAATCTCTTTACCCACAAATCCTCAAGATTACAGGTGGAAATTGTATATTGGTTGTGTCAATAAAATATATATACAATCAATGCTTTGAAACAATCTCAATTTGTTGTAAATGAAGTCATTAAGAATGAGTAGAATCAGTTCAGTTATTTAAGCATCTATAAGCCTGGTAGAACATATAAGCAAAAATAAGCTACCATATTCCATTGTTCTTATAAACATCACTCTACTTTCCTACAGATAACTACTATAACTAAGTAGTTAAGAAGCTTGCCTTGTATCTTCAGTCAACTAAAGTTAAGAAGCTTGCGTCTTAAAACACAATTAATATACATTAATTGAGAATAAAATAACATTGTGGATTATAAATTGAATGCACAGTCTCATGTCTCACTGGAGTCTCTAATTTTAGTACTTCTTGTTAGGTATTTAAGAATCCATATTCTGAGGTCAGAGGGATAGCTCAAGAGGCTGGAGTGCAATTTTTTGTATGCAGGGTGCCTAGATTCAATTCTTGGCACTAAACAGTCCGTTGAGCACTAATAGAAGCAGCCCCCAAACACACAGACTAAAGCAGGCCCTGATCATCTCTAGGAGTGGCTCAGAAATAGTAACAACAAAGGTTAGTCTCAGGCTAGTTTCCTTTGCCACTCCCAATTTCCCTTTTTTTTTGGGGGGGTCATACCCAGCAATGTTCAAGGGTTACTCCTGGCTCTGCACTCAGGAATTACTCCTGGTGGTGCTCAGGGGACCATATGGGATGCCAGGGATAGAACCCAGGTCGGCCACAAGCAAGACAAAAGCCCTATCTGCTGGACTATCGCTCCATCCCCAAATCCCCATTTCTCTTGAGTTTCATCTGCAAATATGAGACACATTAAAGTACTGGGGAGGGGGAATTATTGTTTAGGATTTTTTTGTTTTTTGTTTTTTGTTTTTTAGGTCTTGGGGTTTGTTTGGTTGGTTGGTTTTGGGCCAACCCTGGCAATTCTCCAGAGTAACTCCTGGATCTGCACCCAGGAATTATTGTATGCCAAAGATCAAACCCCACTGTACAAGGCAAGTGCCCTACCCACGGTACTATCGCTCTGGAACCAATTACTGTAGAAAAATTTTATATGACATATTGTAAATGATCATCAGAAATTTCAATTAGGCAAAAATTACTTTTGAAATAATTGTACTTTTGAAATAATGTTGCCCTCTCGCACTCTTGCTCACTCTCTTTCTCACTTTTCTCTCTCTCTCTCTCTCTCTCTCACACTCACACACACACACACACTTTCTGTCCAGAAAAAAAATGCTAAAGAAAATGAATGTTACATGTAGTAACAGTGAGTGAATAAAGCATTCTCTGAGTATTGGTATCTGAGTACAGAGATTCTCTACTCCCAATGTAGAAAACTAGGGAAATGTTCCTACTAGAAGCCTTTTTAACACAGAAGTTAACTGATCTAAAGTACTCGGAGGCACATTGTTTTATCTGGCTTGCTTATTAAAACAAATACCCTGGACTTAAAGGAATGGAGTGCAAACTTTACTTCTGGAGGCCTAGGTTTGAGTGCCAGCACCTCTAGCAGTGTCCCCAAGAACTGGCAGGAGTGAGCCCCAAAGTACAAAGCTGGAATAGGCCCTGAGCATTGACTGGTGTTATCAATGAAGGAAGGAAGGAAGGAAGTTTGGTTGAGAGATAAAGCATTTACAAAGCTATGTTCAGTAGTTTCATCTCCCTAAGAGAAACAATCACCACTATTACGAGTCTCCAAATATGCATTTATAGAAAGAGGCAAGAAATGTATTAATCCAAATTCATAGTCTTAAAGTAGCATATCTTATGAAAGATGGTTTTACAATAGGATGCATAATTCCATCTCGAGTTATACCACTTTTTTATAGAAGAGGCATGGCACTGTGTGAAAATTATGACTCAAGCTTACTCATCTCAACTAAGAATGAATAAATTTGTTAGAGTAAAAACCTGAAAGAGAAAGTACATGCATGTAATTCTAAGTTGCCATTTTTAGAATGAGTTTGTTCTCCAAAGAGATTTTTAAATGTGTTTCCACATTATTCTATTCATTCTTTCATTTTTTTGCTCTAGTAAGTTAGCTGCTACGTAGAAATAAACTCCTTTCCAAATAGAAACATTTGTGCTATGACCATAGCATAAAGGAGCATAAAGGTATGAAAAATATAAGGGCGGGCGGGCCAGCGGTGGGCGTTTGCCTTACATGCCGCCCGGGTTCAATCCCGGCGTCCCATATGGTCCCCGGCACCGCCGGGTTAGTCCTGAGAGCGGAGAGCCCTGAGCTCGCGGTGTGCCCAAAAAAAAAAAAAAAAATATATAAAGTCTTAGCTGTCAAAATATGTTGAAATGTTGATTGATCATGTCGATACAAAAAATACTTGTAGTTGTTTAAACATCTATTTTCGTTCCTTAATTTTTACCTTTCTCCCTCTTTCATACCATTACCAAATCATACAAGCTGGTAGTCTTTAATCACAGGCCCAAAGAAGAAGGAGGGTATATTCTTAATGGTCTAAGAGTTAAGGCATTAATCTAGTATTCAGCTAACCCCAATTTCATCTCTGACTCTGCAGATGGTTCCCCAAGCACTGCCAAATGTGGTCCCTGAACCAGAAGTAAGTCCTGACCACTTCTGGGCATGGCAAAAGACAAAAATAAAGAACAAAAGAAAAGATACTTTCATGCAAGTCAGGAAAAGTGAGTTTTATTCCCAGCTCTTTTAATGTACTATATCGTCTTGAACAAGTCTTTAAATGGGTGGGGGCAGAGGGGCACAAAGCGGATAGAACTTGAGGTGATTATGCAGAATTAACTAAAGATGAGAAAGACAGTTATCATAGGGTTTCACACATGTGTAATAGGAATAACTAATTCAAAAGAAATGGCAATAGCTGCAGGGACAGGCTAATGGACTATGCACATGCTTTTCAAGCAGGAGCCTGGGTTCAATCCCCAGCACCACATGGTCCTTCAAGCACCACTGAGTGAGGACCAAAATATTAAAAATTTTAGAGGCCGGGCGATAGCCCAGCGGGTAGGGCATTTGCCTTGCGCGGCCAGCCCATGCCGTCCCCGAGGTTCGATCCCCGGCATCCCATAGGGTCCCCGAGCACCGCCAGGAGTGATTCCTGAGTGCAGAGCCAGGAGTAACCCCTGAGCATTGCCGGGTGTGACCCAAAAAGCAAAAAAAAAATAAATAAATAAATAAATAAAATAAATAAAAATTTTAAATTTGACTGAACTATAGTGGTTAGCAGTGGGAAAGTAGGATGAGCAGGAAGAATGGAAAGATAACCTTTTCTAGTATTGGGACGGCACTAGGACTTTGAACCTGAGTGTGGTGAATCATATTCATGTACAGAAGTAATAAGCTGTAACCCTAAAAATTCTGCAAAGTTTTAAATTAGGGGGCTGGAGCAACAGCACAGCAGGTAGGGTGTTTGCCTTGCATGCAGCTGAACTGGGTTCAATTTCTGGCATCCTATATGGTACCATGAGCACCACCAGGAATAATTCCTGAATGCAGAGCCAGGAGTAATCCCTGGGCATGGCCAGGTGTGACCCATAAAGAAAAGGAATATTTTAAATTAATAATAATTCATTAAATTGAAGCATCTCTAAAATTTAGTTTGATGTGGGCATTATTCTTATTATATACGGGGCCGGACCTTTTATTTGTTAAAACACTTTTTATTGAGTCATTTTTTTTTATAATTATAGTCATGCTTTTTTTTTTTTTTGCTTTTTTGGGTCACACCCAGCTGGGGGACCATAAGGATGCCAGGGATAGAATACAGGTCTGTCGCATGCAAGGCAAATGCCTTACCCACTGGACTATTGCTCCGGCCCCTTGAGTCATATTTTAAAGTAACCACTGAAACATCTTTTACCAAAAAAATGGATGAAAGGAATAAAAACATTTTCTCTAGCCTTTTAAAGGTCAGTGGAAATAGAGTATGGTTTCAAACATTATCTTGCAGCGCTTAAAAGATAAATATCCCAAGGCTGAAGCAATAGTACAGCAGCCTGGCACACAACTGACCCAAGTCTATCCATGGCATTTCATATGATCCCAAAATAAAATAAAGAGTTCTTAGAGAACTAAAATCTTTGCTCTCAAAATCATTTAGCTTCTGTTTTAAAAGATAGACCTTAGGGGTTGGAGTGATAGTCCAGTGGGTAGGGTGTTTGCCTTGCACAAGTCCGAACCGGGTTTGATCCCCGGCATCCCATATGGTCCCCTGAGTACCACCAGAAGTAATTCCTGAGTGCAGAGCCAGGTGTAACCCCAAAAAGAAAAAGAAAAAAAAGAAATCTGTTGGATGACAGATCTAGCTAATTTGGGAGCTTTGTTATTTTGTCCATTCCCAGCTTAATCTATTTAAGCCAAGGTTCAATCTAATAAGACCTCTCTTCTATGTAAACACTGCTAGAGGGTGTGGCAGTTACAGAAGTCACCTTGATTGAATAACTTCTGACTTATACATCTACTAAGACTTCTATGTTTTCTAGATTGGGCACAGCTCCTCTTTATACCCACTGCACCCAGCGTGGGACAGAATTTACCAGGAGACTACCACCCTGGCTACGCTGAGACTATAGGAAGACTATAGGAAGAATCATACTAGTTTGCTCTAAGCAGGAGAGTGTGACCCTTTCAGTACACGAGAACAAGATACTCAGAATCACCCTGGTGCAGATAATAAGAAGGACCATGTGGGTACCATCTAGATTACATGAAGCTCATGAAGTTAAGATGTATTACTTTAAACCAGCCCCCTCTCTCTCTCCAGTGTTTTATATAAGAGATAATCTCAGAGAAAGAGATTAGTCACCTTTGTTTATACCTGCAATAGGGTGTGGCACTGCTCTTTTATACTCTGTTTAGGGTTCTTTGTTGACATGACCCTCCCTGGATTACTTTGGTGTATATAAGGGGACTGACTTGAGGCCCCTTCGGCTTTTTGCTCTGGGCCTTTTAGCTTTCAACTTTTGGCTTCTGTGGCTTTTGGCTCCTTGGCCTTTTGTTTTGGCTTTTGGCTTTTGGCTTTTGGCTTTTTGCTCTTTGGCCTTTTGCTCCTTCTTATGGGTAGGACTCATCTTGGGTGAGATCCTCTCTCTCTTTGGTGGGAGACTTAGGCTCTTTTGTATGGTCTAAGTTTGGACCAGAGCTAGAGTTTGTTCATTATATTGGAGCACTGTAGAAGAGCTTTTGTACTATTAAAAGCCTTTTTTGGAACTGCACCGGACTCGTGAGTTTTCATCTGTTCTCCCGGCATCCTCGAAGATAGAAGAAAACGTCAGTCCTGACACTGTCGGGGACCCCAGCGGCATTCCCCAACAGAAATCAGTGGGAAAATGTAGAATTATTTCTACTTTTCAAGCTTAATAAATATTGGAAGTTTATAAATCGCACAAAACTCAAGATAGACTATAATTAACAGCACAATTGCCCATTGAAAACTATTGAGGAGGATAGCTAATAACTTGTACTCTAAACACATGCCTAAAATCATGTTAGAGACACATATGAAAACCTAATCAAATAAGATTCTTTGTTTTTGCTGAAATTAAAAGGAATCTGCAACGATTTGTCCAAGTAAGCAAACTTCTCTATGGAATCTACCTGTAAAATCTAAGTGCCTCTGAAATTTTCTAACTAGAAAGTATAGGTCATTCAGCAAAATATATTTACTGTACACTACCATAATCGCTATTTAATTGTTATCATTATGATGCAGATATATAATGGAAACAGATGTTCCTTTTCCTTTCAGCAAAGCACAGGAAAAGCCTAACTTGCTGATATTGCATGGACTACTACCAGAGCACAATAGAGGGGAAAAAGACATTAGCACATGACAATATTAGTTTTTACTACACAACTAATTGCATAAAAAGTATAACTTGAGATCATTAAATCAATGTAATTTTCAGCACTACAGAAGGGGAAACAAATAGATTTGTATAAGAGTCTATTTCACATCTGCAGTTAGGAAAAGACTTCTGAGGAACTAAGTGTATGCAAAATGCTACCAGCCCTTTCAGAACACAGGGAAAAACGTGTTCCATGTTCTTTGCCCATGTAACATGAATTAGAATGCAGCCTCTACAAAGAACTCTGTTTAAAAGCATCAGTAAAATACACCTTACTTGAAAAGCAATTTGGCAGTTTATTGATTGATTGTTTATTGTGATGTGAGGAAGGTCACACTTAGCAGTTCTTGAGGGTGCTCAGAATTGAATCTCAGACTCCCCTATGTAAAGTATGCACTCCAGTCCTTTACTTCCCTGGCCTCGATTTGGCAATTTATTTATTTTATTTTATTTTATTTTATTTTATTTTGCTTTTTGGGTCACACTGGCGATGCTCAGGGGTTATTCCTGGCTCGGCACTCAGGAATTACTCCTGGCGGTGTTCAGGGGACCATACGGATGCCAGGGATCAAACCCGGGCTGGCACAGGCCGGCCGCATGCAAGGCAAACGCCCTACCCACTGGACTATTGCTCCGGCCCGATTTGGCAATTTTGATCAAGAATTTTTTAAATGGATGGAGAGTGATAATACAGATTAAGACACTAACTTTACATATAGACAGCCCAGATACAATCTGGTACCTCAAGTGGTCCCCTGAGAACATTCACCTAAAGAAAATGTCCTGAGCACTGGTGGCGGGATGGGTGCTGGAACACTGTATGACCAAAACCCAAATATGAACTTTTTAATTATATATCTTTGTAATTGTAAAAATAAAAAAAAATTTTTTAAATGCGCAGCAAAAAAAAAAAAAAAGAAAAGAAAATGGTTATAACTGCTGTAATATTAGAGAATTCGGAATATTTATTCATGATTTGTAGCAACATTATGACTCACCAATAAAGAAACATGCCACCCAAATAAAAAAAAAAGAATATGCCCTGAGACCACTGGGTATGGCCCAAAAAATCAAAGTGAACAAAAGAAAACAAACTTAAAAAAATAATCTGTAATCAGCCCAACTAACTTCTTTCCTTTTGTTTTTCTTAAGGTCACACCTGACTGTGCTCAGGGATCACCGTTGGTAAGGCAAACACCTTACGTGCTATACTATCACTCCATCCACCTTTTCCAGTAATATAAAGCCACGGAAAAATTAAAGATTTTGAGGTGAATTCATTAGGTATGTAGGGTCCTCCCAGGACATCTTGGCCAAAAGGACTGAGGACATGTTACTATCAGGGCCCTAAGCAGTGCTGGGAATCACACACAAGGAGCGACCTTAACTGCTGTACTATCTTGTTGGCCTTAAAGATTGCTTTTTTAATTTTTTACATTTTTTATTATACCACCATGAGACATACAATTACAAAGGTGTTCACAACTGGTTCTTGGTAATACAGTATTTCAGCACCCATCCCTCCACCAGTGCCCCATTTCCACTATCAATGTACCCCACCCCCTCCCACCCACCCCCAGGCTGCCTCAACAGCAGGTAGCCCTGTTTCCTCTCTTTCTCTCTCTGTCTCTCTCTGTCTCTCTCTGTTAAAGATTGATTTTAAATGCTATTCATTCTAAGTTTATTTATAAACATGAAAAAGTTTTTAGAAGATTAACAGTAGAACTTGAATATCTTAAAATACAATCAACATAAATTACTATTAATAACAATTCTTAATTATATAGAAAATCTTCTATAATATAAAGTCAACTGTAAAAGTAAGAATACAAAATGGCACCTAAAGGTTTATTTTTGGTATTGTTTTTTGGGGGCCATACCCAGCAGAGTTCAGAGCTTACTCCTGGCTCTGCCATCAGAAATTACTCCTGAAAGTGCTCAGGGGCCATATGAGATGCCAGGGATTAAATCTGGGTAGGCTACATGCACGGCAAGCTCCCTACCTGCTATATTAGTTCTCTGATTCCAGCATCTACAGTTTAAAACACGTATATGGGTGGGTGGTAGGAAGGCTCAGTATGCCTACCATACCCAGGACCAAGTTCCAACACCAGCACGACACAGTCCTCAGAGACCCATCAGATGTAGCCCTGGTGACACCAAGTACTTTGGGTGTGGTCTTGGCATCACTGGGCGACCCTGATGGTCCCTGGCATCACAAGATCCAAGCAGCTCTGCATCCTCAGACCCTAGCACTGAAACACTGAGCTAGGCTGGCCAAGTGTCACCAGGAGTGACAGATAATATATAAGTACTTGGTGGTCAGACAGAAGAAAAATGCACAAAACATCATGCCTGATTTTTGTGAATGTGTATAAGCAGATACTTTTTATTATAAAAGATCATTTTCTAATTTTAAAATGTTATGTTATAAATTGTTATGTTATAATATTCTGTTCCATCTAAAGTTTCTAAAACTTCTTTGGATGAATAATCAGACAAATATTTATAGACCAATTGACTTAAAATTACATTATTAACTAGCTACTTCATCCTAAACTCTGGCAAAAATATGAAAGTATTTTCAATCATATGGAAAGTGCCAGGTTTTTCCCTGAGTTAAACAGATTATTTACAAATTATAGAAATAGTCATGGAATAAATATTATCATCACTGCTGCTAGAGAAACAGTACAGCAGGTAAGGCACTGGCCTTGCACACATCTGACCTGGGTTCAATCACAGCACCACATATTGTCCCAAGCACTGCCAGCAGTGATACCAGAGCTCAGGTCGTAGGTAGTAGGCCCTGACCACCACCAGCATGGCTCCAAACTGAGGCCCCGAAAAAATAACAAAAAATATTGTAAAAACTTACTTAAGGTTTATTAGCAAGCGTGTCTTAAATTACCAAGTCATGAAAATGTTTAAATTAAAACTATTTCTAGTAGGGGCTGGAGCAATAGCACAGTGGGCAGGGCATTTGCTTTGTACCTAGCAGATCTGGGTTCAATCCCCAGCATCCCATGTGATCCCCCTGAGAACCGCCAGGAGTAGTTCCTGAGTGCAGAGCCAGGAGTAATTCCTGAGCATTGCCAGGTGCGACTCAAAAAGGAAAAAAAAATATGTGTGTGTGTGTGTGTGTGTGTGTGTGTGTGTGTGTGTATATATATTCAGTAAAACTTACTTTGAAGAATCCTAAAATTGTACCCCTAAGACATATACCATTATGTAAACGTGTGTTATCTCAATATAAATCAAAACATTTCTTAAATAAGTAAATTAGCCTATTAATTACTCTCCGGTATGCCAATGAAAAGTTTGCCATAGCTTTTGTAGGACTCCTAGTTTTATGATTCTATTTGTAGGAGCTGATTTGTCTTAGGCTATTACTGTCTATTACTTCTAGAAGTCTTGAAGAAAGGTGGGAAGCTGCAAGTTCTGGCAATCTGCCTAAAGAGAAATCAATGAAACAAATTAATCCGTCGCAGGCTGCAGTGACACAGTAATCCATCATTCAGAGCTGCTTTATATACCAAATCAGAGAGCAGCAAAGAGAGAGGCCCTGGGGGCGTCACAGACAACAACGTACACCAACACTGGGAAAATACTGAGGAATCAGTTTATTTAAAGAGGATAGATTTCAGTTGATTGCCTGCTTTGTCAAATAAAGATATTTTTTCTTCCACAGCATGGTGAACCAAAAGCCCCATGATAATATCTTCAGAATCCTGAATCATATATGCTGACTAACATCAATAGGGATGAATGTTTCTAAATAATTAGCATCATTAGTATGGAAAAACATCCAGGTAGAATAATATTTTTAATCAAACTTCCAAGCATTAAACACATTCCCTGTATTCAATAGGAATTAACAGCAAATTTATCCACTAATCTGCACACTACTTAAGTTCCCATTCATAGTATCTTTTCACATATAAAATATAACCATCTAAGATAAATATTATCTTTCTAAGTACATATGAAATTTAAATACTGGAGATTTTAACTTAATTCCAATAAGCAAATCGAAGCAGATCATAGATAAATGTATCACTTGTTTAAAAGTGATAATTATCGGGGCCAGAACGATAGTCCAGCGGGTAGTCCATGCACAGCCAGCCTGTGCTGGCCCAGGTTTGATCCCCCGCATCCCATATGGTCCCCGAGCACCGCCAGGAGTGATTCCTGAGTGCAGAGCCAGGAGAAACCCCTGAGCATCGCCGGTGTGACCAAAAAAAAAAAAGTGATAATTATCTAGCTTTCAATATATTTGAAAGATAAACTCTTATGTGATTTTCTTTTTAAGAACAAATATATAGGGCCAGAGGCTGGGTCACAGACTGATACTGACTTTGCATGTGGGTGGCCAGGGTTCAATCCTCAGTACTGCAAGCTCCCTGGGCACTGACACTAGCATCCCCAAGCACAGAGCCAGAAGTTGCTGCTAAGCACTGCAAGCCCAAATTCCCAAAAAATTAAAACAAAAAAAAATACTCAATGTAAGTAATACACTCATACTGAGTATATTTATACTTATACACAAGAAAAATATGCATCTAAATTTACTTATGCACCTGAGTGTGTCTTACTAGAATAATGTATTCTGAGTAGAAGTATATTCCCTAGATGAAAACTAATGACAAGAACTATAAAATCATAGTGCGTTGCTACTCTTAAATGCACACATCACTCTCTTGGTTAAATGTAAGAAGTTAGAAAGGGAAAACGGATCTTCAAGAAATAAACAAATAAACAAAAACCTGTCACATTGGTTCCTGAAATATTAAAGCCAGAACCTTCTGTCATATATCTAGAACAGAAAAAGGTTAAATAAATGCGAGCTGTTCTATTGTTGAGTGGCATCTTCGATTCTGAGGTCTATGGTGCTATGACTGCAATTCCTGGCTATGCTGATGCATTTTAATTCAATGCATGGATCTAGTATTTATTGATTTAATAAGGTTAGGAGTATTACACTGTTGCTGCTGCTGATGAACTGTCAGCAATTTAATCTAGTAAAATCTTACAGAGGAATATATATGTGTATACACACATACACACATACATATATATGTATCTATATATATATACATACATACATATATATATATATATATATATATAGAGAGAGAGAGAGATACAATCCCTTCACTACCCACAACAGTGGCAAAAGTAAAGGCCTTGCGTAGAATGCTCTGGGCTCCAGGCGTTTTCTCTTACAAAGCACACTGAACACCAACAGATTGAGGGTCTGTAAATAGGCTGCAACAAAGCCTGGAGGTGCAACTTTAAAATTTAGGAAAGCAATGTACATATGTATCCTATATACATGCTAGGGCCTCTCCTCGGCGATTTTGAGCCATGTGTGTGCGATGCATGCACACTGCACGCACGCACACACGACAAACTCCTACATGCACACAGGCACTCTCCCAAAAGCCCTGGGCCCTTCCTTGTCACCAGACAAGGTTTAACGGAGCCCTTCAACAAGTTCTTCTCTCTGGACCCTAACATGAACCTCATTAGCGTACAGTGGACAAGAAAGCAGGCGGAACATTCCGTTTCTCAAAAGTAACACTACCAAAATACAAGCCCAGAAATGAAGCGTAAGGCTATGTCAAAGAACGGGATCCAACATCGAAAGGGGCGGGGGGAGAAAAATCGACCAAAGTTGCTGAGACAAACATTTGGGCGCTCTGCTTTGGGCCCTGCTGCGGCTGTGTATCCTGCCTACCCTACGGCCCTGTTTCCCAGCCGGGACACCTGGGAAGCACGCTGTGCTCCAGCTTTTCCCTGACTTTGAAGACACGGATAATCTAAGGGGCAGCGCTGCTGCTGGGGTCAGTAAAACTATGCTAATTGGTGAACCTAATTGCTTCAAGCAGTCTTGCCTCTAAACAGGGAGAGCACAGTTGATGGAGTCAGTCTGTTCCTAATAAAATGAAGAAGCACTGAATTAAATTCCCAAGGAAGGCACTATAAAAGTTTCCACAATGTAACCAAATGACTTCACCTATGATTTTACCCCTAAGATGACATCTCTGAAAGAAAGCAGACCCGGTCGGGCTCCATATTCATAAATTGGCTGAGCTTAGGCCAGTGAATCTGGATTGATTTAAAAAGGCTTTTCATCCTTCCAATCAAATGAAGTCATTGTTAATTAGATGCTTTCTGTTAACAATGTCGCTCTTCTCCACGTTACCTGCTCACACTCGCAGCGCCTCTAAGATTGCAACATCTGCAGCGGCGGATCCCCGCAATCAGCCCGTCCAAGTTCGGCTGGAGGCCGCTGGTACTTCCGTTTCTCAATCCCTGTCTGAAGGAAGATACATTCAGTGGATTGGGGGCGAGGTACAGACCCAAGGCTCTCATTTAAGAGCTTCTAAAACCATCTCTGGGAAAACTCTTGAGACGAGGTCCCTGGAGATCTTTTTGATGAAGTTCGTCATTTCTCTGGGCAGTTTCTCCCCCACCCACTCCCTTTTTGCAGACTGATGTTTGCCAAAAAAAAATGTCGAAGGCCACAGGACTAACTCTCTTTGAGGACCAAGCTCCTCCTCCATCTGGCTGGGGGTGTGGGGGTGGGCTTGAGGTACCCCGGCTGTGCCTGGAACCTTGCTCCTAACCCTCTCTGCCCTCCACCGCCAGGCAGCCCCCAGAGAGCGGCCCGTCTCAGAGCGCTGGCGCAGGAGAGGGAAGGGGGAGCGTAGGGGCCAAGCCTCACCGCCGAGGTCTCCTTCGACGGCGGCTTTCTTTACCCGCCTTGGCGGAGCTGATGGGCGCTCCCCCCTGGGCCCCCTCCGCAGGTTTGCAGCACGGGGACAGGGCGCCGGACACCGGGTTCCCCAAGCATGCTCCAACCCCGGTCGGGCCCAGTAGGTGTCCTCGCCCCTGGGCTCTGGAACTTTGTCCGTGGCTGCTGAGGGTCCTCCATGACCGCCACTAGGTCCGTCTACCGCGCGGGCGCCCGCCTTGCGTGGTGCGCACCGGGTGCTGAGCCGTCGGAGCCAGCTCCCGGCCGGGAGGCGCTTCGGGACCAGGCCCGGGCCTCGGAGGGAAGAAACACCGGAGCCCGCGCGTGTGGCCCGGGGTCTCTCTGGCAGAGAGCAGCGTTCGCTCAACAGGGGGCGCCCTCTGCGGGGCTGACGGGTGGGAAGGGCCGGGGTGTGCCACACAGACGGCCAGCTCTCGGGGCACGTGCCCCTGGGCGTCCTGGGGGCTGCCCGCTGACCCGAAGGCGGGCAGAGCCGGAGACCTGCAATCCGTCAGGTCTTCCCGAAACTTCAGGGCCCTCTTCAGCGGGGTCGCCGCCCGGGGCCTGACCCTCGAACCTGGGGCCCGATTCCTGACACTGATTTGTCCCTATAGACAAGCCACGTTTGCAGGACCTTTGGCGGGATGGATTGGGGGTGGGGGGCGGGGGGGCGGAGGCGCTCGACGACTTATGCTGGCAGGAAGGAGTCTGGATGGCCCGCAGACGGCTGCGGCTAGACCAGGACCGCGCACTCCTGGGGAGTCACCCTCCCCAGCGCGTTGCTCCACATCTCTAAGGCCCCTTAGCGCCCACCCACACCCCACCCAGTCTCTCCCAGATGGCTCCGTGCGTCTCCAGCAGAGGGTTTGAGGAAAGGACGTTTCCTGGGACTCTTCAATGCCTCTCCTGGGCGGGCTCACGGAAGAAGGGAGACAAAAGCGGCCTCCCGAAACACCTGCGAGCTCTCAGTACAATCCAGTGCAGACGCTGACGGCAGCCATTTCTCCTTCCGCTTCCAGGGGGAGCTCAAACCTGAAGCATCAAGGTTACCTCTCGCCAAAGTGGAAAGCCAGGAACTGGGGCGGAGGAGGGAACTTTCTAGGGACACCATCGCCGGCACGTGGAGAAATTGATCTTTGCAATATTAGGCGAGCTCCTCCTCCCCCTGCCAACTCCGCCCCAGGGCAGGTGTGGCCCCGGTTCAGAGGAGCCAGGGAAGGGTAAGGGAAGGTGCTAAGGAGAAAATAGAGGCCCTGGAAGGGAGGGTGGGGCGCAAACGGGTGCCATGAGACAGCCGAGGGACACAGTCCCACTGCGGGTAAATCCCTGGACCTGGGCAATCCCACGTGCTCAGCGAGCTGTGGGCTCTGCTTGTCCACTTCGGGACGGTGCGCGCACACACACACACACAGAGAGAGAACACACACACACATTGGCGTGTGTCTCTCCTGGCGCGGCGGTCCCTCTGAGGCTGTCCAGGCAGCAGAGCCAAGCGGCTTCCCGCGGAGCACAGTGGCTTGAGCGTTTCACTCGTGCAAGATCGGGGGTAGCTCTAGCCTGGGCCACGGGGACAGAGACGCCTGTCATTTGGGGTTCTGGCCCCGCCTAGAGCAAGGGCGCACCCGGTGGCAGAGAACTTTGGAGAGGCGGGGGTCCTCCCTGGCAAAGGAATCTTGCCCCCTCCTTTCGGTGGGGTCATCTGTCATCCCCATCTCGCTCGAGCCGTCGTGCTCCCGGCGCTCGGCAGCCACGCGACAACCCCAGACGCCCTGGGTTGCGCGCCCTGGTGGCCCCCTGGGTGCCGCGGTCCTTGGAGCCAAGGCTCACCCCGCGCTGACGCGTCCTGCTGGAAACAGTAGCAGCGCCGCTCTGCCTGCCTCCCGATCCCTGCTTTATCCTTCCCAACGAGCAAAGACTCGCCGGTGTTTGGGGTGGTTGTTCTTTTAAAAGTATATTAAAGGATCATTGGCGTCTCCCCGTCAAGTCATTACGCCTTTATCCCCATCAATTAACCACACCTCAGAGGGCTGCTATTAAGAGCTAAATTGAGCTGCAAAAATAGGTATCCCGTTTCAGGCAGATGTTGTCATCTCCCGCTGAGATAAGCGGCCGCGGGGCTCGACCCGCCGCTCCGGCAGCTGCGGGAGACCTGCTGGGCCGGGCTAAGGGTTCGCGCTCCTGGGTCGCAGAGCTGCACGGAAGGTCCGCGCCCTACACCGCGCGGTTGCTCCAGGAAGCAGGAAGAGCCGGGAGAGACCGAGCCCTGGGCCCTCACGCGCTCTGCATGCCACCGAGAGTTGTACCAGGGAGAAGGCCAAGGACGAGCCGTGTGTTTTTTGCGCAGAGTGGAGTCTTAGCAAGACCTCAGTTCCCTGCCCGAGTCTCAAGAGGGCCAGAGGGAAGGAAGGGGAAGGGCAGAATCCGTGAGTTTGGCCAGCAGCTCTCCCCAACACACCCTCCTCTTGTCGCCGCTCGCGCCTCCTTCCACCCTACAGACCCTCAAAACCCCTGAACCCCGGTAGAGAAAAGCGAGATGCTGTGAGGTTGCTGGATAAACCCAGACCGAAAAGAGGTCGGGGGCAGGGAGGGGGAGGGGGGGGGGGGGGGATTCTCAAGGGTCCAAGCGTCCTTCCACCCTGAATCCCTTTCCGGTATTCCTCAGGCCCAGTCACTCTGCACACTCGGGCACATAGCTGTGACAGTCAGCTGGAAAACTGGTAAGGGTAAGGGGCACAGGGGGCAAGAAGATGCGGTCCCCACTGCAGTGAGAGGGCCTTCCTCCCAATCGTGACCACAGTAAAGTTAGCCAAGGCTAAAGGAGATTAATTTCCCAGCATAATCCAATTAAAAGATTTCTAAGGTAATCTTTTACAAAAAAGGGGGAAATGTGCTCAGCTAAAGAGGGGACTGGTTTTGATGGCAAGTGATTTACTGCCTCAGCACAGCCGGCGCTGATCCCTGCACACAGTTTGACCAGAGCGTCCCGTGGATCCCCGCAGTCCCAACCTTCGCCTTCCCGAAAGACAGCCGTCCATCACAACAACCTGGGCAGGAGAGAGTGAGCTCCTCGGGACTGGGGTTGCTTACAAGCACCATAGACTTTTTTAAATGCTATTAGATTTATGGTCTCTTTTTCAACGCCCATCCAGAGTAATTAGCACATATGTTCTAAATAGATGATAGTTTTGTGAGCAATAAAGCAATTACCCATCGTTGGAGCTGACAGTTCCTCCAACTAAACTCCAACCAGCAGCTAATTGGAAAAGTCATTTCAGCTCCATTGTCTGCAATTAGTCCTGCTAAACTACTACACCCCAACTAGCTGGTTTGAGGTTAATTTATTCAGTGTTGTATTTGCACGGAGAAGTCATTGCCACAGAGAAACTTGAATCTTTTCCCCTATAGCCTGTACCCTTAGATTAGAGGAGCAGGTGAAAGTAAGAGACCCGATATTTGAGGGCCAGGATGGTTTCTGAAGAAGGAAGCACCCTGCCTTGCCTCAGTTTCAAGGTCAGGGTCCAGCCGGTTGAACTCCAACAGAGAACCCCATTGTTTTTCCTTTGGGGGCTGTAACTAAAGGAAACAGCTTAGTTTGTGCAACCAAATTCTTGGCTAAAAAAAAAAAAAAAAAGCCAACATAGAGATTGCAGCTGAATTCTGAGGGTACCAGTCTTCCTCAAACAAACATATTAGTGGTCCTGGCCATCACATTATCTCTACTGAATAAACATAGACCCAGACCCACTGAAACAGCACAACTCAAAGCCCTCCCACAGAGAATCTCCAATTCTTGAAGTGGTTCAGAACAAGAAAAGGCCAGGAAGCCTGCTTCTGCCTGCAGCCTTCCAAAGTACAATCTCACTTCCCCCCGAAATGAGGTTTCTCTGTGACTCTTTTCCTTTCCCCCGACCCCTTCCATCCTTTTTTCCCTCTTTCCTTTCTAACATTAAGCCCAACAGGTCCGGGATTTGTGCACAGTGAGTGGGAAAAATGTGTTAAATGTCTGTTTGCCGCCCCACCAGAGCTTCCAAATATCCAGCGGCTGGGATTCTTCTACTTAATTTAATCTTCATTGGACAGGTCGGCTCCTACGCTCCTATTCCCCAGGAAACCCCAGGAAACAGATCCATGGGGGGGTTCAGAATTGAGGGCGGGAAAGAGTAAACTTAAGGGAGGGATTAATCCTCTCCCCCCCCACCTCGAACTTTGAAACTTGCAACTTTTGTAGGCTGGGGGGGTAGGAAAGACAGCCAAGGGTCGCTCTGCTCTGGAGCAAGGGAAGAGAGGCTGGTAGGTTAGGATGGGAACTTGTAACCCTGGTAACCAAGTTTTCCCTTAAAGGAATTTACTGCAAAGTGTCCCTGGGACTGGGAGTGAGAATAATTTTACTTAGAAAAACATGGGGAAGGGGATGGTGGGGGGGCAGCCAGGGGGAAGAGGGAGAGTTGCTGAGTCCTAAGGGATAAAGCCCATGGAATATTTCAGCCTAGAAATCAAATGTCCTTTTCTGGATAACTATTCAAACTTAACAACCTGAGATCTGTTTCTCCTTTATGAAGTAAATAGAACAATGAATGCCAAAGGAAAACTACTTAGATGCTGTTTTACTCTGCATGTGAGATTTGCTAAAATAATTGTCATTTCAAAACAAATTGTAATCAAGGGTTCAGCTTCAATGATTTGGAATATACATCAACAGTAAGAAAAGCTCTTTATTTGCTTAATGTCAGCCTCTTATTTTCTCCTAGTGTATTTTGTGTTTAAACTGAGTTAATTCTAAGAAAGCTCCAAACGGAAAAAAATGTTGGGGAGAAACTAAAAGTAATAGTCTCATCTTACTCCATAACTCCCACCTGTCACATTTTCTCTATCCACTAAGAGAAATCCTCGGGTCCCTGTGTGACTTCCCATTGAAAACAGAAAGGAAATAAGATCTCTTTGCTAAAAGATTGTCCATCCTGTTCTCAACTATTTGCTTTTTTTAGGGTTTAAATATGACATCTCAAAAGAGTGAGGCAAGAGGGAAAAAAAGGGAGGGGTATCAGCCCAAAGCATCCTGCATTTACAAAAACCTTAATGTAAATGTGAATTCATACCAGGATGTAGTAACTTACCCAACCAACCTCCTCCCCACCCTCAAAAAAAATGTGTAAGGAACATTTACCTATATATCCATGTACACTGAAAAATAAAATCTCTTAGGGCATTTTTGTCCATCATAGAGTTGCAGTCCTATGCAAGTGCAGCTAGCTGTCCACACGTATTCACTTCTTGAGTGAGGGCATTTTAGTTGCTCTCATACTTTCTTTCCATTAAGAGCGATTAGATGATGTCTATTCAAAGTTGCTGATCCAGAGAGAAAATAAGAGTAGATAAAAGGAGATTTCGAGTGACCTCCTCCTCTCTTTCACACCAACCTGAGCCTAGAATAGGCAAGGATCAACAAGCACAAAAGCCCTTTTCCCTTTTCTGTTCGGCTTCAGAAGATTCCATGCAAAGGGTTAACAATAAACCGTAGAACTATCCCTGAGTTTTGTTAGATGATGCATTTGCAATACTTTATTAACTCCTCCCACAGATGGGCTAGTTTATTCTCTCTAAAATGAGTAAATGAAATATACATGGTATAACAAAGGGCATAATTATTCCATGTGGTTTGTATCAGCAGCGCTGCTCCATGCTCAATCCTTTTCATTTAAACTTTATCTAAATCCCTTACCTCCTCACTGATGGAGGACACTGAAATAAACAGATCTTTCCACTGACAACTTAAAAGAAAACGTTAGGCTTATTATTCAGATCAATCTTCTGACAGTTATATACAACTATATGCTGACTGCAGTTACCAACAGGTTTACTGGCTTTCCAACCAGGTTAGTTTATTTTATAGGCATTGAAGTAAGTGACACTAAAGACTTAAACATATTTAAGTAGTCCTTAATCAAGAATGTCCAACTCAGATCTAATTCTGATGGGCTAATCCTGTAGTAAAAGACATAGGTGCTCTGACAGATAACTATTAAGAAAATGATTATATTGTGTAGTTGATTGTATTGTCAAGGTACTTTAACAAACTTCAAACTCATTTCAAATCTTCAGCTTTTCATACAAACCCAAACCAGTTAGAGAAGCAAACTGGACTGATAGTCTGAGAAGCAGAGCCAAGAGCCAAGCAGTTATTCTTCACTCTAGTCTGGTATTTAAAATAAAGGAGGAAAAAAGAAAGAAATATTTTTATGACAAAAGAAATCTCTGATTCTCATCCTCTCTCAGTAAGACAGCTCAAGCTCAAGCTTAATTTTTTCAAAAAGTAAATATCTGGCCCTGCCTTACTAGTGTGCTAGAAATGGTTTTCACTTTTCCTCATCTACAAAACTTGCTTTGCATCGAAAGGTGAGCATTACTCTGCTCTTACTCCTGGGCCCTCTAACCAGGGGACTGAGCAGAAACTGGAAGTCCTTTTCTCTTTCTCAAAATATGTGCTTTTGAAGTGATTGGTCTGTGTCAGAAAACCAAACTGCTTACTAAGACAAAGCACTTATCTGAGAGCATTTTGACCCAATGATGACAAGAGAAAAATGCCCAGGCTACCTCGTGATAGCACCTGAACCTGCTGGGTCTGTGGTTCAAATACATTGGCAAGCTAAGAGCGAGTAATCCAAGTAGCAGGTCAACTCACAACTAGGCCTCCCCCACACTTGTTTTCATGTTGACAAAGGCAGAACTTTTTATAGCTGAGCAGATACGGTGCAGACTGAGTTCAGTATTGCAAAAGGAAAGAGTCCTGAGATAGACTTGAGTGTGGCTATTTATTTGTTTGGGGGTTTGTTTTCTAATAATTACAGGACATCAAGCAGTCGGTCCCAGGTGCCTCTTCACCTCCCTGCTGCCCTTTTTTTTTTTTTACAAAAGGGTCATGCAAGACAAACTTAAATATATCATCTTTAACTCTGTTCTTCCAGGCCTTAATCTCATGCCAAGGGAAACTAATTGATTCGGCACCTTTAAAATAAGCACTTTGGGAAAGGTCTGCAGTAAGATCAGAAGAGCTGACCTTTCTCCCAGTGATTGCAGGCATGTTCATCTCTTCAGATGGGCCTAATGCAACATGGTTATTTCTGTTCTGTGAACTCTCCAAACCGAATGATGCCATTTGAAATCATTTAGGAGATAAGGACGAGGTAAGGAATAAAATTGTCTGCATGTATCTGGTCCTTTGGACTATTTTACAGCTAGAACTAGGTCCAGAAAACATTTTTACAAGTCCACTTGTGTTCAGTGCAATTTACCTAAGGATAAGATGAATGATCTGTCAATTTCAGGAGAGCAAAATGGGGGTGGAGGTCATAGTGACTGCAGGATTACAGAAAATTTTAGTTCCTTGGGGTAAGAAAATACAAGATGTGGAGCTGAATGAAGCAAATAAGCTAGAAAGTACGCATGGATCTGGACTCTGGGGCCTGGAAGGAAAGACGACCTTGTAGGCACTGAGGCAGATGTAGACGTCTCTGCTTTCACAACAGGTGACAATCACGTACTGGCCATGCAGCTAGGAGAGAAGCAGTGCTGTGCCAAGTACTTTTTAAAGGTGATTTAGGGCCTGGGGTGTGGCTCAGTGCTAGAGCACCTGCCTTACTCGTAGGCGCTGAATTCCCCTCCCGCCTCTTTCTGATGCACTCAAAAAAAAAAAAAAAAACCGAGAACAACAGAAAAAGGGATAAAGGCTGAAGCAGGATGTGTTAAGAACTCGCATGGAGGGCTGTCAAGCACAAGATTCTTCTACCCCAAGTAAGAAGGGCCTCACCTTTTCTTAGATGACCACACTGGAGACTTTGCCTGCACTGAGTCGGCCTACGGAGGCCTGTGGGACAGACGAAGGCGGACCTTTCCCCCTTCCCTAGTCAGGCCTTCCCCAGAGATGGCAAGACCTTTAGAGGCCTTGGGCTAGAAGTCTCAAGCAGGGTGCTGATGCCCGGGGAGCAAGGGAGCCGGGTCCAGGGGCTAAGTCCATGAGTTAAAGATGGGTACAGGGGGGAGGCATTAACGCTCCGGCTGAAAAGGGGAAAGGCGAAGTCTGAAAAGAGAGGGGGAAGTAGTAAATTTAAAAGAAAAGGGGTGGGAAGGAAGTCTGGAAATGGAAACTGCGCGTCCAGCTCCTGCAGCTCGTGCCCGGACTGGCATGTGGAATTTCACAGTTTGGAGACCTACGAGCTCTCGCAAAATCTGATCGCTTTCTGATCCTGCCCAAGCCAATAACAGATTATCTCCTGGTGGAACGTGGGCGCATCGGGCCTGGGAACAGAGTGCCAACTTGAACCGGTAACTAATGACAGGCTCGGAGGGGAGGAGCCCCGGCTCCCCGGGACCCGAGCTGACCCCCACCCCCAGTCCCTTCACGGAAGCCATTTTGCTGGAGGCGGGGCCGTGAGTGCCAAGTGAAGGCGCCCCGCGGCTGGGCCAGCGCTGACCCTCCGAGCCCGGGCTAAGGGAGAGAAACGGAGACGTGAGCGCCCCAAGAAGGAGAGAGCGCCTCTCTAGGAAAAGCCTCGGCTTCATCCTGCCACGCTCGAGAGGGAAAGTTGGCGCCGGTGCCCACTAAGCAGCGCGATCTATTTGCTTCTTCCAAAAAAAAGCTGCAGGTTTCTCCGGTCTGGGCACACCCCACCCGCAGCACAGCGGGGCTCGGAGCAAGATCCCCCAAATTGCACCCTGTCCCCCATCCCCGGGAGCCGCGGGCGGCTAAGCCTGAGACCTGCAAGGTCCTGTTTCCCCCTCGGCCCCAGGGGTCACCCCCGCACCCTCAGGTCTCGTGCAAGTTCGGAAGCTCCCGAGGGGAAGACACCCCCAAACCCCCACGGCCCCCTTTCCCCATGCGGGGAGGGAACTCCGCCGTTCCGGGGGTGTGTGGCCTCCGGTTTCGCCCCGTCAAGCTGGGCCTGACCCCGGCCCAGCGCAGCAGCGCAGCTCGGGGCGCACAGGGCCCGCGGGCTCAGCCCCGGCGTCGGCTCCCCCGCCCCCGCCCCGCGCTCCCTCTGACGCAAACGCGCGCCCCTGCCTGCCGAGGAAACCGCGCTCGTCGGCTTTAATTGAGGGCTCTTCCCTTCTCGCGCGCGCACACACACACACACACACACACACACACACACACACACACACACACACTCCCCCCCACCCCTGGGGAGGTGACCCCCCCGCACCCCGCACCCGCTCCCAGCCCTGCTGGCCACGGCGGCTGCTCGGCTGCGAATCCGGTGCTCGCTCTCGCGCCGCAGCCCCGCTCCTCCGCCAGGGACAACAGCTCAGTGTCCCTTTTAATCCGCTGACACTATCGCCCACATCAAACGGGCGGCCAGCGATCGCGCCGCCTTAGGGGGATCCCCTTACAAACGGCGCCCGCAGGTGGGCGGCCGGAGTCGCCGCCAGGCCGGCCGTGGGCTCCCAGGCCAGCGGGGCCGGACTCGGCAGCCCGCTGCAGGGCGGGTGCTGGCGCTCAACCCGGCGGCACCCCCACACCGCCCGCCCCACCCCCCGCCCCTGTGCTCTCGGCCGGGCAGCTGTTCCCCACCCGGGCTGGTGGGGCGGGTAGGCGCTGGGGAACCTGTTTTGAACTTGCACTGCCGCGCTGCTGCCCACATCCTCAGCTCCGAGGCGGCGGGGCCAGCGCGATCCCGGCCTCTGCCGCGGCGGGACAGAAGCCAGGTGAGGGCAGCCCCGAAGCCAGGCCCCGAGGAAAGTTCTGCTCGTCCCGCCCAGCTTCCATCAACTCCCGCCGCGGTCAGCAGGGACCGGGGCAGCCTTCAAGGCAGCCAGCCGGCCGGCCCAGCCGCTAGATCAAGCCCGAGTTGCAAAGAAACGAAAAAATTGCGTTACTTGCCTGGTGCATCAGGACTTGGCCGAGTTTCGCTTCTGGTGCCACGACCCACGGTCCACGGGCCCCCGAAGCCGGCGGTCCGGCAGGGCCTCCGGGTCCACTCCTGCTCTCGTCTGCTCTGCCACTTTCTCGCTTCTCCCCACGTTCTCCTTCCTTCTCCCGGACTCCCCTCTCTGCTTTCTCGGCCCTGGATGCCTGCCTCTAAACTGCTTGGGGAGTTCAAATGGATCACTGATGGGTAGCTGCTTCTCCTCTTTCCTTTCTTCGCCTTCTTCTTTTATTTATTTTTTTTCCTTTTAACCGTGATGGTTTCACCATTTAACTGACCAGGAGACGTGAGCACGTTAATTTGGGGAGGTGGGCGCGGGCGCGGAGCCCCCTGCCCCCCCCAGTCGCCGCCTCGCCATCCGCTGTGTACAATGGGCCGCCGCTCGTCGGAGTGCATTGACTTGTCTCTCCATTATTCGAGCTGGAGGGACGAGGGGGCAGGCACGGAATAAGCCTTTATTCTGCTCTTTAAAAACCGTCGCTCGTCACTAAGCCGTCGCCGACTCCCCGACTTGTAGACTGGAGAAGACCAGGAAGCGCCAAACGCACCCCAAACACGCAGCGCTTCCCCAAACCCCTCCCCTGGTGAGATTTAAAGGGAGAACGAGTATTTAGAAATAATAATAATAATCCAGCCCTACCTCTGTCTACACGGCGTGGCCGTTTGCTCCCACCTTTACCTGCGGGCGCGTTGGCGCTTGGGATGCCGCGGCCGCGATAAACTTTTACGCTCCCGGAGCCGAGAGGTTGGCGGGCCGGCGCGACTCCCACCCCCGGAGGCGGCAGCCCGGGCTTTGTCACTCGGCGCCGCTCGGCGCCCGCCTCAGCCTGCCTAGGGGAGCGATCTCAAAACGAGGGGGTGCCAGTGTGCGATTGGAGAATATGTAACTAATAGAAGTATCATTTTCCCCAGTACGATCTTTCAAGGAAAAAAATCCATTGAAAGAATTTTCAAAGTGCTGTCTTCGTTGGGGGTGGGGAGGCACTGGCTGCTGCCTGCCGGGGTGGGAGGAGGAACCCGGCGCGCCTCCCCGGCGCGGCTCCCGTCCGCTAGGTGGCAGCCGGAGCCAGCGATTCCTGCAGGCCCTGCGGCGGGCCCCGCTCCTCCGGCCCCGCCCCTCCGCCCGCGACCAATAGGCTTCGTGAATGGGTCTCTCGCCCTCCCATTCTCAATCTCTCTTTCTCTCTGTCTCTTTCTCCCTCTGTCTCTCGGTCTCTCAATTCCCTCTCAACCTCTCTCGCTCTCGCTCTTTCAATCTTTCTCCTCCTCCCCCTCCGCTCTCTCCTTCCCGCCTCCCCTCCCTCCTCCTCCCCCAGTCCCTTACCCCAGTCTTCTCTTCACCGTTCCCCATTCACCCCATCTTCCATCGCTTGCCCTTTTCCTCCTTTCTGGGGCTCTGACTTCGTAGCATATTACCCACACTCACACGTGCGCACACACCCCAACATGAGGACTCACTACTAATCAATAATTATTAAACCGCTCTGAGGAGTTTGGAACATTTGAGCAGACCTTAGGAGATAAAAGGAAAAAATCACACTGATTGAAAAGTTTATTTTTAAAAAAATCATCTAAGGGATGCATAGGAACCTTAATTCGGGCAGATTTCGGGGCAAATTCCAGGAGAGTTGTTTTGTCGTCATTCAACTTTTAAAACCGAGATACAGTTTTGAACCGAAAAATGAGTTCCCTACTTTTTTGTTCCTTTAAGAAGCATAAATTCAGCACAACCCACACTGTTATTATACTCACATGTAAAAAAGAATAAAGCAATTCAAACCCAGTGTATTTCACGAATCATTAAGATGGTGAGTTGGATTCCCTTTTTTTTTAATATCCCTGGCATCTCCAAGCTCCTAGAAGATTATTTGCAAAACTTTTTAGAAGAAATAATAATGTCTTTGGAATTCTTTTGACCCATTGCTGAGCCTTCTCCCCTAGCTATCCCTTCCCCCTCTGGTGTTCGTGTGTGACCATAGGCGACCCATACTAATCAGGTCTCAGAGTAAATAGCAGCGCAGGGCGATCTCAATGTAAATTGCGCTTGTCAGAAGCACCCCCCCACCCCCTCTACTTTCTCTCCTCCCCTCGCCATCCCCGTCCGTAGGTAGCTGAGGAGGGAGGGAGAAAAAAAAAGAAAGAAAGAAAAGAGGAGGGGGAGGGGCACTCCAACCAATGGCGTGCTGGAGGCTTGGCTAACCTTAGCCTCCCATTTTCTCTCCCCCGATTCAGGGCTCTGACCAGTCAGTCGCCTTTGATTATCAGTTGCCAGCAGCCCTTCTCTTGGCTCCTTGACACGAGCTCCATATAAGGCAGCGATCTCCATAGAAACGTGTCAGTTTCAATAGTAGTGTCAAAGTTCACTATATACAGACATTCGCGCAGATCCCCCTTTCGGAAACATTGCTCTGCGAGTCCTCCCGTTTAAACGCATTCAATTTTTGGGTCTCTCTCTCTCTCCTCCCTCCTCTCTCTCTCTCTCTCTCTCTCTCTCTCTCCCTCTCCTCCCTCCCTCCCGCCTCTCTTTTTTCCTCAATCTCTCG
This sequence comes from Cryptotis parvus, assembly GCA_021461705.1. Classification (NCBI taxonomy): domain Eukaryota; kingdom Metazoa; phylum Chordata; class Mammalia; order Eulipotyphla; family Soricidae; genus Cryptotis; species Cryptotis parvus. Next base: position 56,753 of record JAJIBD010008486.1, on the reverse strand, counting down.
CTCTCTCCTTCTCCCCCTCTTCTTTCTCCCCTTTCTCTTTTCTTACATAGTCTATTACTTGTTTCCCTCGTATTCTTATTCTTCTGTCTCCCCTTTTCTCCCCTCCTCCTTGTCTCTTCTACTCCATTCCTGCAGAAGAGAGAGAGCTAAACTTAAAAAAAAGGAGGAGGCACCCCCTTCGTATTCTTATCATTATTTTATACATATATGATTTTTTTTTGGAGGGAGGGTGTTGGTTCCCGGCTGAAGAGCACTTATTTAAAATACTAAAAAAAGAACATTTTTTGGGCGATCTCCAGAGTTTTTTTAACTAGCTCTGTGTGTTATAGCAGAAGAAGCAGAAGAAGGAGCAAGAAAGGAAAAGAAGAGGATTATTTATTCGACCTACTTTGGATGTCTCTCTCGCTTTTTTTTTTTTTTTTTTTGCAATTCCTTTTCTTCTGATTTTTATTTTTTTTTATTTCGCTGTGAAATCGTCGCCGGCGTGAATTACCTCGTCTTTTTCTCCCCCTCCGTCACCTCCCGAAAGAAGAAGGCAACGAGAGCCCCGCGCGACCGGCACAACAAAAAGAGCAAAGTGTGTGATCCTCCCGGCCGGCTGCCGCCCGCTCTCCGGCGCTGCCTTCCTGAATGGCTGGTTGCGTCCGGCCCTGGACCTGGCCCCCGACACCAGCGCGCCCTGATCGTCCCCGGCAGCCTCGCCCCCGCGCCCGGCTCCCGCCTCACCGCTCTCCCCCCTCACTCCCGAGCCCAGCCAGGGCTCACGCCGGGACAGCGGCGGCGGCGCGGGCGGCTCCGACCCCGGCTCGCAGCGCTTCGGCAGCGGCCCCGACTCCAGCCCGGACTCCGGCCCGGGCCCCGGCTCTTCCAGCGGCGCTCGCCGCTGCAGCTGAGGCGGCGGCTCCAGCGGCGCTTGCAGCCGCGATCTCCTCCTCCTCCTCCTCCTCCACCTCCTCCTCCTCCTCCTCCTCCACCTCCTCCTCCTCCTCCTCCTGCACCGCCGCCGCCGCCGCCGCCGCCTCCGCCCCTCGCCGGCTTCCTCTATGTCGGCTCAGCCCGCGCGCAGCGCTTAGCCCGAGCGGCCGGCGGGCGGGCGGGCGGGCGCCCGGCGCGGGTGAGAGCGTGTGTGTGTGCGAGTGTGTGTGTGCACGGGGGTGCGGGCGAGGCGGAGGGCGAGTGTGCGCGCGCCGTGGCCCATGCCCGCCGCCCCCCCGGCGCTGCGCCCCGCGCCGCTCCCGGCTGCCGCCTGTGCCATTTCTGATTTTGCAACTTGGGGAAGAAGAAAAAAAAGCGAGAGAAGGGGAGCTTGCTCGCCGGGGGTGGGGAGGGGGAAGGAGAGCGTGGCCCCCCAGGATCGGAGCGCGGGGGGAGCGGGCGAGGGAGCAGGGGTGTTGGGGGGAGAGCCTGAGAGCCTGGGGGGCTGCAAAAAGAGAGAAAGAAAACAGCAGGAACCACAACAAAACGCCAGCAGGGCGGGCGGGCGCAGCAGCAGCAGGGCGGCCGAGGCAGTAGCGGCGGCAGCGGCGGCGGCGGCGGAGACAGCGGCCGGTGCCCGGCTCGGGCTCGGCTCCCGACCCCTGGGCGCCCGGCGGGCCCCCCGCCCCCCCCCTCCCCCCTTCCCCTTTCCCCTCCCAGCGCCCGCGCGCCCCGCGGCCCTCGGCGAGCAGCTCGGCTCCCCCAGCGCTCCCCGGGCCCAAAGATATGGCAATGGTAGTTAGCAGCTGGCGAGATCCGCAGGACGACGTGGCCGGGGGCAACCCCGGCGGCCCCAACCCCGCAGCGCAAGCGGCCCGCGGCGGCGGCGGCGGCGCCGGCGAGCAGCAGCAGCAGGCGGGCTCCGGCGCGCCGCACACGCCGCAGACCCCTGGTCAGCCAGGAGCGCCCGCCACCCCCGGCACGGCAGGGGACAAGGGCCAGGGCCCGCCCGGCTCGGGCCAGAGCCAGCAGCACATCGAGTGCGTGGTGTGCGGGGACAAGTCAAGCGGCAAGCACTACGGCCAATTCACCTGCGAGGGCTGCAAAAGTTTCTTCAAGAGGAGCGTCCGCAGGAACTTAACTTACACATGCCGTGCCAACAGGAACTGTCCCATCGACCAGCACCACCGCAACCAGTGCCAATACTGCCGCCTCAAGAAGTGCCTCAAAGTGGGCATGAGGCGGGAAGGTGAATATTTCTTCTCTGCTTCTCTCCTGCGCTTCGCTCGCCTCCCTGGCCCTCTTTCTTCCTCTGCCTCTCTCTCTCTCGCGGGGTGGCTGGCAGCGAGGGGCTGGGGCTCCCTGGTCCCGGCCCGTCCCAGCTTCCCCCTGTCCCCGCTGCCTTCCTCCCCCCTGCGTCCCCCCCTCCCCGCTCGCTGCCGCTGCCTCCCCCCTCCCGGCCTGCGCCTCCTCTCCCCCGGCTCCTCTCCCCCACCCGCTGCCTGCTCAGGATTGTGTCCCCGGATCGTGAGCTGTGGCTTCAAATCCCTCCCTTCCTCTGTCCTGGATGTGCTCAGTGTGTCTCCCCGCGTGTGCGTGAGGATGCTTGGGGGCTGTGCTGCTGGCATGAACTTGGGGAGGGGGTGCGTATTTGTCCCGGGAAACTCTGTGCCTGTGCTTTTGTCATTGCGCTTTCCCCTTCCACCGCATCCTGCCGGTTCCTTTCCGTGGGGAGGGCTGGCCCTGGAGTGCCCAGACCCCCAGATTCATTGCTGCCTCGCCCTTTGGGAAGCTTAGCTTGGAAAAAGAGGAGTGAGATTTATTGCACTTGTAGGTCTAATTAGGGGGAAGGGGGCTTCTGGCCTGTTCACTGGTTCCCTCTCCTTTTCACCGAGCTGGGGCCGCCTCCTACCAGAGCTGTGGCCTTGTTTTCACCCCTCGACTTTGAAAGGAAAGTTTGTGACTGAGCCGTGCTTTCATAGCTGTCTCATTTTTTAAGGCATGATACTCGTTTTATTTCTTCATCAAACTCCACCCCTCTGCTTAAATACTGCATACAAATTACAATTTACAACGGCATTTACCGATCCTTCTGATTTGGCTGTAATGCCTAGACTGCAGCTGGCATGAGCTTCCACACCATTTAATCCCTGTGTTGTGGGGGTTTGGCTTCTTTTAACACAACTTTTGATGTTGTATTTAGATATGCTTCACGTTCATGTGGCAAGAGATGCAGCACTTATAAATATATTTAGCCGTTTACAGTTAAAGTTTATCTTCTGACAATCATTAGAGATGTCTTATAGTCAAATGAGGGAACCAGTCAATTTTGTAGAATGCAGATTACTTCTTCTTGTAATTGACTTTAAAATTATATTTTATGTGCCACAAGAAAAGAAATTGAATTCTTTCAGATCTCAAGAAGCAGACAAATATGACGGCTTCATTTCTAGCTCCAGGGAGATCTTGTAGGCATCTGGAAGAAACACACACACACACAACAACAATAACAACAGCAACAACTTTGAATTGTGCTCCGTAGAATTGAAAAAAAACCTGCCAAGTTCAAAACTATAATTAGGGGGTGAAAGTATTCTAGCCATTATGTTTCAAGAGTTTAAATTGCTTTGGGCTGGCATTAAAATTGGAATCAGAGCAAACTTCAGAAAATAGTGCACAATCTGAAATAACATGACAATATATAGTTGGTTATATCTATATTAATTTGTTGGGGGAGAGTTCAGTAACCCTAACTTTTCCTAAAGTTGTCTTTGTTTACATGGCAATTTAAAACTCTGGCACTGTTGAAGTAAAACATACACATAAAAAAACTTTGGTCAGCTTTAAGAACTCAAAGCATGCTTACGTTTTGCATTCAGATGGTTAATGAATCCAGTGTTTTTGCAGTTGCAAGCTCGTGCATTCACTGGGCAAAAGCTAGCTGCGGGTTGCAGTGCCACCGCGCAGGACAGACATTAATTATATTTCCCACTTTTCACAATAATGTTTGGCTACTGTAAGTTCAACTTTTTCTTGAATTTTTCAATTTTGTGTTGCTTTTAACAGTGACAACTCTGTGTTGGGGAGGTGGGGAAGTGGGAGGAGGGGAGGGGTGCAGGATACTTGTTTTCTTGTCAAAAGTTGTAAGGGGCTAGTGGGATATGGAACTTGTATCTGTTTTTAGGACAATTCTATGGCATTTTTTGAGAATGTATAAATATTTTGAGCAAAATGTTGTTTGTTTGCAAATGAAGAGATAACTTGACCTTCCTCTGGTTTAGCCTTTCTGCCTTTCTTTCTTTCTTTCTTTCTTTCTTTCTTTCTTTCTTTCTTTCTTTCTTTCTTTCTTTCTTTCTTTCTTTCTTTCTTTCTTTTCTTTCTTTCTTTTCTTTCTTTCTTTCCTTCTTTCCTTCTTTCCTTCTTTCTTTTTCTCTTTCTTTCTACCTTTCTTTCTTTTAATCCTGACTTACTTGTTTCATTCTGGAGGGTGAGGGGATTTTTTTTTTTTCTGTGTGTTAGTCTTGGAGAGCTGCGTAGCCAAGCTGGGGTTGGTGGGGGGTTGGGGGCCGCCCGCTCGGGCCTAATTCTGGCAGGGATGGAGTGACCAGGGGTGCAGCCGATGGATGGTATATGGACCCAGGTAGCTGGCTGGCCACTGTCTGAATTTCCTCCGGGTGTGGACTGGGATTGCGAGCGAGTCAGAAAGAAATGCGCTGGATGCTGGAGGCTGCGGGGCAGAGCCTCCGCATTGTGTCGGGTGCGCTGCGGCGCGGCGATGTTTGCAAGCTCCCTGGATGCACATTGCCTCTTTTCTCTCTTTCTTTTTGTCAGCGGTTCAGCGAGGAAGAATGCCTCCCACCCAACCCAATCCAGGCCAGTACGCACTCACCAACGGGGACCCTCTCAACGGCCACTGCTACCTGTCCGGCTACATCTCGCTGCTGCTACGCGCGGAACCCTACCCCACGTCGCGCTACGGCAGCCAATGCATGCAGCCCAACAACATCATGGGCATCGAGAACATCTGCGAGCTGGCCGCGCGCCTGCTCTTCAGCGCCGTCGAGTGGGCCCGCAACATCCCCTTCTTCCCGGATCTGCAGATCACCGACCAGGTGTCACTGCTCCGCCTCACCTGGAGCGAGCTGTTCGTGCTCAACGCGGCCCAGTGCTCCATGCCGCTGCACGTGGCGCCGCTGCTGGCCGCCGCCGGCCTGCACGCCTCGCCCATGTCCGCCGACCGCGTCGTGGCCTTCATGGACCACATCCGCATCTTCCAGGAACAGGTGGAGAAGCTCAAGGCGCTGCACGTCGACTCGGCCGAGTACAGCTGCCTCAAAGCCATCGTGCTGTTCACGTCAGGTGAGGCTGCGGTCGCGGGCCGGGCTAGAGCATCCCCGCAGGCCCCCGCTCCCGCCAGGCCCGGCCCCCCAGCGCCGCGCGGCTACCTCGGCCCGGTCCTCTCTGCACTAGGGCCTGGCCTGGTCCCGGCCCGCGGCACCCGCGCGAGAACGCGGCCGGCGCGAGGCCTTGCCATGTCGGGAGCGCGGCGGTGCGGGAGCCCGGGAGTCGCGGATGCGGGCTCCAGAAAGCCGGGGTACAGCGGCCTGTGCCCCCGGTGCTGAGCCGAGGCAGTAGCAGGTCCGTGTCTGGTTGCGGGGGGGGGGAGGGGTGCTGGTAGGGCGGTGCTGTGGATCCGTCTGGATGCGCGTGTGTGCTGTGCGGTGTGTATGTGTGTGCGACGTACGTGTGTGTATGTGTGTCAGAGCTGAGCGTATCTGGGGGAGGAGAGGGAAGGAGGAGAATGTGGGAAGGTGGCTTTCTCTGCTCTGGATGGCATGCTCCCTGCAGGAGTTTCCCGGACACACACTCACACACACACACACACAAGCGCACGCCACGCGCTCACACACACAGACACACACACAGGTAGTGAGAAAAAGAATCCACATAAATAAATCATAAATAATCCCGCTTTATTGCTGCCTGATTTTCCCTTATCGGAAACCATTCATGTTTGCAGTTGCTGAGGTTATTGAGGGTCGTAAAACACGGATTCGATCTAAACAAGAAAGATAAAAAAAAATTACAAAAGCAATTCTGTGGAACACCGGCCAAGTCTGGGTGGATTCCTGGCCTAGAGATAAATCCCCAAACCATGCAGAACATGTGAACATTAGAAATTTCACAGAGTGCCTTTAAAATATCAAATTAAATGTAGGCAGTAGTAACATGCATGTTAACAATTTCTCTTATGATAGATGGTTCAAATTAACTTCCAGGAAAGTGCATTAACGTTGCCTTTGAAGGCTCTGGTCTGAGCCTCTGAGAACACTGACCGCCTTTTATTATTGTAACCTGCAAGAGGGAAACATATAAACGCCGGGACAGCAGGTAATGGGGGAAATATAAACAAAGCGAGAAAGAAGCTGGTGGTGAACAGCAGCGCTGCCGCTCGGCCTCAGCCTTGCCCACTGTGAGTAGGGTGAGCTGCACTTTCACCACTGTTATTGGCATTATTGTTTTTAATTCCTCCATTCACAGAACAAATAAACCATCCTAATAAATCTGTCTGAGAACCAGGACCTCCAAAGGCCAAATTAAAACCAGTCTGAGCACAAATGGCCAAACCCCTTTCCCAAGGCCTTGTTGAGCAGTAAGCAGTGGTATAATCTATCAATATTTCTTGGCTTTCATGCGTGAAGAATCGTATTTACATTGTATTAAAATGACTCTTAAATTTGCACAATATTGTAATGTAGCAAATGTAGTATTAATATCGATCTGCACAGCAGATAATTTATTTAGACAAGAGAATCTCATTTGCATGCAGGGTGGCCAGAGCCACGGGCTTGAATGCCCCCTTTCACTTCCAGAGCGAATGCAGATCCGCCTGCAGGAGACAGAGTGATTCTTTGCAAGAGGAGAAAGTGCGAATCTTAAAACAAATGGAAGATTTATTGAATAGCCTCCTCAGTGTCTGAATGCATTTTATCTTAATAAGTCTTCTTGATGGAAACGTGTTTTTCAAAAGTGACAAAGAGCCTGGGAAGCAGGAACGGGGCTGCTTTCGCTCCGGCAGGCCGAGGGCCTGGCTGGCTCTCCACTACCCGGCTCTTCAGCCAAATTAATCAGGAAGCAAGCCAGTGGCAGAGAAGCTGGGTGTTTGAAATCTCATCCAGCGAGGTGTCTTGAAGCAGAATGGGAAGTGGAGCTGGACAGAGGTCTTCTCAAGGAAGAAGAGCCCCTCCCTTTTCTGTGTCCTTCGGAAGGTTCTCTGAGATCTCTGGTTTTATGAGCCAGTGCCCTTTCCCAGGGAGAGGGAGAGAACTGTGCAGGCCACAGAGAAGAGTGTAGAGTTCTTCTGGTTTTACTTTCAACTTTTCATCCCTAAGACATCTTCGTGAAACGTATTCCTTCCCAGAACTTTGCCCAAAGAAGTTTCTTGAACCAGACCTTCAAGGTGCAGAGGGAGGCCTGGGGGGTGAGCAATAGTTTTATTTTGTGGGAAATTGCAGGCATGCTATCTGAAAATGGAAATAGAGCTGTCAGTAGTAACCCCCCACCCTGGATAGCACATTTCCACTTTTGACTAAACTTGTTTTGATTGCTAGCCAGAAGGGAATTCATGGGAAGCCTTCTCAAAGTCATCCAACTTTTAAGCAAACTTTGACTGATGGAAAAGACAGTTTTAGACATATTGTCCAATGAGGTTAGCTCTGGCTAAGTATTAGAAGCCGGCTGGGGGTTCCCTGTGGTGGTTTTCACATTTGGCCTTTGGATGGTATGTTTAATCCTGAATATTCTGGATAGCATCCAAAGACTAGGTCATGACCCGAACTTACTTTTTTTTCAAAATTTCATTAATTCCTACACCTAAATATTCCCTCTAATAAATGAGACCTTCCCTGAAAGGAGCCATCTAGTTAACATAAATACAATAAATCCATTTTCAGCACAATAATAACTTTGATTTCTAGTTATGGCAGCTGATTACATCTATATTTCCTGAACACTAAACTCTTCTGAATGCACAACATGAAATACATTCTCTGCACTACAAAGGCTGAACCGGGAGGGCCTGCACAGTAATGGTTATTTATTTACATAATTCCTTTTCCATGTACAGTAGGAGAAATATTAAGGGTTCCCACACTGACACTACCAAATAAAAAGTGAGGCATGGATTTTTTGCTCCATCCACCTCCTTATCTATCTGGGATATAACTCCTGGAGTATAAATATGTGCTACATGACACCCTTGCTCACCTATATTAGCTTCCGCAACCACCCACTCAATCAAAGAGCTCACGCTCTCTGCCCACAATTGTGAGAATCACCTTTGCAGTGGTATCCAATGTAGGAGAGGATATGGAGGGGGAAGCCAGACCACAGCCAAGGGTCCTGTTGAACAGTCTCGGCTGACTGACTGGCTGGCAGGCCCCTGACTTCCAGGCCAGGTCTAAGCTTTTTGCCTTCAGAGGAAGTAAGTGGCGCAAGCAGGCCTTTCCTGCCTGAAGTTTCATCCCTTGGAGTAAGTAGCCCAGCTAGAGAAGGGTAGTGACCTTGCACTTTGGAATCCCTAATCATAAATATCACATAAATATTTTATGGTCCTCGAGGAATGCCATATGGGTCTTTCAAAATATCTGCTGGGGTATCTATCAGTGGGTCGTTTTCTTATTGTGTTGTCTGAGGCTGCCCGGCATAATGGGCAACTAATGCATGATGTAAGATAAGCAAGATAGATGTAAAGACAGGACTGCCTGGTGGTCGTTCAGTGGGGTCAGGTTAATAGGCAGGGCCAAGGGCAGACCTCGAGTCCCCTCTGTAACCTGCACAACCCCAATGTGCTCCTGCCCTCCCCCTGCCAGCCATAAAATCTCACTGACTTCCCAAGGCAGACCAGTGTGGGGGCACCCCAGTGGCTGGCTGGAGTAATTAGACATCTGAGAGAAAACCAGACTGGCTCTGAGGTCAAAGGAGCCTTGCCTCAGAAGTTCTTGAATTATCACTAGTTTTATTTGTATTTTTCGCTCAAGGCCATAGCCTTGTAGATGAAGGTGTTAGAGTGCTTTGTAAATCCCAGTTCTTAAAATATAAAGACATAAAGTGCAGAAACTCAGCAGGCAACAGTTTTCACTTTGACTCATTTGTTGTGTCTTCTTAGGGTCACACTTTGCCCATTCAGGATTGTATAATGTCCTTTTGAGAGTATCACCATGCATGAATTTCTTTCCAGATCTATAGATTAACAAACTCTGTCTTTGATCTCTGGTAACCTCCTGACTGGCTCAATGTTTTGCTGTGATCTTCCTGTTTTAAAAATATTTATTATTAATCGATGAAACAACACAGGTGTTTGAACTTAGGAAAGGAAGTTTTCACTTTGCACCTCTGATTCCACCTGTCCTTCGCTTCCCCCTACTTAGTGGATATGGTATATAAAGTGCTGTCTGGAAATATTTTTAGGACACCAAGAAGAGCCTTAGTTGATGTGAGCTGAACACCCAGCTTTTGAGATGCTGTCTGTGTGTGTGGGTGCCTCTTTCTCTCTTGGTCCTGCCACAGGAAGCCTGTCGCCGCCACCTGGCCCCACCCCACCCCACCCCAACTCCCCAGACCCCAGTTCTAAAGCAGCAGTAGAAGCTGCCTCTAGCCCAGCTTTGTGTCTGACTGCTGAAGATGTCTCCTCTCTGCAGCCTGGAGTAACTGAGCTTTTTCCTCCTGATTATTATACAGCTTACAGAGATGTGACCAATTTTCAATTACTTGATCTAAGGTCCTGATAGACACATATACCCTTACCCAGGATTTGCAAGCAGATCCTCACTTGCAGAGATAGTGGATCTCAAACCCTATATTGCGAACACATGGGCTTGATATGATTCTAGACACTGCCGGCCCCATGGTTCCTGCCCCTCCTTTGCATTGGTTCAGGCACCTCTAGCCTCTGCTTGTGGTCTCCTGTTGGGTCATTTGGGTTTGAGGGAAGCACTCCAAGAAACCTTTGAAACCTATGAGAGCTGTCTCCTGACAGCCCCTGTCTTCATGACTCCTGAGTACCCCCAAATCTGGGGAACCAGGGCCAGAAGTGGTCCCTTTAATGAGCACAGCGGAAAGATGCTCCCCTGCAGGCGGCGGACAGGTTGCTGTGTACAAGCAAACATGGCTCCAGCATCGTACATTATTTAATCCAAAGGTGAAGGAGGAAAAACAAAGGAACGAGAGAGAGGCAGCTGCTTCCGCATAGATGTGCTTCTCCCTGCAGCTCCCCTAGGCTTGGTGGGGGCTCGATTTATTTGTATTTGTACTGAGGGCTGGAAGAAGAGAACACTGAAGAAGCAGTGTGGAGGCCTGGAGGGAAGCTTTCTCTTCTTCTTTCTTCTGTGTTCACCCTCCCCTCCTTTGCTTCCCAAAACATCTTTAAGCGCTTATCTGAGCCTTCGCTGTTTCCTGACCTAACGGTGTGCTCCCCCTTGTTTCTCCTCCCTGTGGCCGCCTGGGCAGACGCCTGTGGCCTGTCGGATGCTGCGCACATCGAGAGCCTACAGGAGAAGTCGCGAGTGCGGCGCTGGAGGAGTACGTCAGAAGCCAGTACCCGAACCAACCCAGCCGCTTCGGCAAACTGCTGCTGCGGCTGCCCTCGCTGCGCACGGTGTCCTCCTCAGTCATCGAGCAGCTCTTCTTCGTGCGTTTGGTAGGTAAAACCCCCCATCGAAACTCTCATCCGTGATATGTTACTGTCTGGGAGCAGCTTCAACTGGCCTTACATGTCCATCCAGTGCTCCTAGACCCTGTGCGCTGTCACCTGCCCCTGGCTCCGTAGAGACTGAGAGCCAGTGGGGACCATGGACTCAAGCCTTGGGGACACTGGGGGCTGCTGCAGGGTGCAGCTGGGCAAGCTGGCAGTGGGTGGAGTGGGGGAAGAGGGCCAGAACAACAGGAACAGCCCACCCTGCACAAGTGTAACTGGAGCTGCAAACCAGGAGAAAAAAAGAGACTTTTAAGGATCAGATCTGTGAACACGGTGCAAATGGAGGAAATAAAGGACCTTGTGTCTGGTGAGAAAACCACATTTTTTTTGTGTGGGGGAAGAGAGGACCATGAGAATTTTAATAAAACAGAAGGAGACTAATGGACCTTCCAGGATTTATTGTGGACGGATGTGGATATATTCTGTACAGAAAACAACACATTTGGAGTGGACTGAAGCCTATGTAGAAACACACACATACACACACGCACCAAACATTGTTATTCATTTTGTAAAATACTAGTCTTTATTTTCATTTTTTGTAAAATTTAAACATCGTATGCACATAAAAAAGGAAACAAGAATTAGGGGAAAATAACATTTTCCAAATAATTATAAAAAATGTCCTGTGTCTATGTATCTATATCTGTTTTGTATTTTTTTCTGGTTCCAAACCAGATTTCCTGTGATTCTATACTAATAATTTTTGATATAACCCTTTGCTTCTTATAATGAGTGCGATATATGTTGTCAAGGCTGTTCTTCAAGAATTAAAATTGAAGTGAAAATTTAAACAAAAATAAAAGAATTTAGCAAAATCCATGTGTCTGGTTACTTGACAGATGTCATCATTGCAAGAGAGCCCTTCGATTAATTTCCACCCCAATTATTTTTAGAAGGAGGTGAGTGGTGGTCACGTGGGGGTGGGGGAGGGCTTTTAAGGTTCATTACCAAGTTGGCTAGGAAATTTCCTCAAGCCAAGCGCACTCTCTTGGTTTTCTAAGGATGGGAGGTCAGGCTCTGTGTGGGTCCCGGCTGGTTGGGAGACTTTAGTGCCTTGGGGGGCATAGGCCAGTGGGGCTTGGTAGCTGGTGATCTTCCATTGGACTCACAGCAGACAGGAAGTTTGGTTAAGCCTGATGGCTGGGCCAGGGCAGAAGGGATGGCCTCAAAGCTGGCTGCAGAGGGTGAGGAGAGGTGTAGGGACCAGAAGGCAGAGAGTGGCGTAGTTGCCACAATACTTAGAGTCTGGTGTGCCTGGGGAGTGAGCAGAGCACAGAACTGTGAATGGCTTTTATCCTTTTTTTTTTGCTTTTTGGGCCACACCCGGCAATGCTCAGGGGTTCCTGGCTCTGCCTCAGGATCACTCTGCGGTGCTCCGGGGACTATGGGGCGGGGATCGACCGCCGGTGCCGGCTCGTGCAAGCAAACACCCTACCCGTGCTTCTTTTAGTCTACTGAAGAACTTCCTGGGATGGCCAATTCCTCCCTTGGAGGAATGGAAGGGGCCCTACTACAGCACTTGGGACAAGGATCTGAAATCTGGGACCCCATGACTGCTGAAGGAGGGTTTTTCCCTAGTGGTCCTCTTAGGGAAGACCAATCTTGCTGAAGTCTCTGCTTGGTTATGCTGTGGGGGCGCGGTGGGAGTCAGCAGCTGTATGATAGGATCCCAGTCTGCACCAGGAGAACGTGCAATGCCAGGGCGCTTTTCCCCCCCACTGTATTGATAAATCCACATATTTTCAATAAGACTTCTCAATTTCTCCGGCTCCCCAAACCCAAGCGGGTCTGGATTCCGGGTCGAAAGGCAAGAGCTGACTTTCACACTGACCAAGCTCACTTTTCGTGTGCTGTCTGGGCTCCGCCAGGTTCCCCAGGCTCCTCCCACGTACTTCAAAAATGCATTGAGTAACCCTCAGCCTCCAAACTCACGTAAGGTTTTAACGCTCTAGGTGCAGCAGTGTGTCAGTGTACTTTGGTTCTCTGCGGTGGTCCGGGTGGGGAGTCATACCCCCAGATCCCTCTTCAGTAGCAGCCTGTTTGAAAACGTGCCTGACTCCTAAGATGGGGATGGGGAGTGGGGTGTGGTTCCTTGCATGGCCTGAACCACTCAGGGTTCATTATACTGCACCCCGGCCCACGTCTTTGAGACTAAGCTGCCTTCCCGGGGCAGGTGGGGACCAGGCAAGAGGAGACATGAGGACAGAACATGAGACCCCCAACAACCTCCTAGAAAGTCTCCGGGCGCCCCTTCTCAGACGGTGGCGATACGGTAGGATGGACTGAGAGCGAGGGTGGGCGAGGAGCTGAGCTGCCTGTAAGTGCTCCTAGATCTGTCTTGCCTTTCTTGAAATGAGATGTAAATATATTCATTACAGTGTGATCCCTCTGATGAAAACAGATCAACATTTTCGTAGGTCGAGACGTAGTTTTCAATTAAGTTCTATATGGAAGGCCCAGCATAGGGCGCCCAGGGTAGGGAGGGCAGCGTTTCTCTTTGCAGAGACCAGAGGTGATCCTGCTTCTCTTGGTCCCGGAGATTTTCCACGACATGGGGGCCCCAGGGGGCCTTTCCAATTCTGGGCCCAAGTCCTGGACGAGGAGCATCGCGCTAGGTGAAGCCGGGTCTGCCCCGGGGCCTTGGGGGTTGGGCCACACGCTGCGTGAAAGAACCCGGGAGCCCCGGGGCTGAGCGCAGGAAGGGCGCAAGGGGCGCTGCGTGCCCGGGCTTCGGCAGGGTGGCGGGGCAGGGGGCTGCAGTCTGCAGGCTTCTCTTCCACTGCCTCCTAGGAGGCCGAGTGAGCGCCCGCTGGCGTGGCACGCAGTGAGAAGTCGTCTCCAAGGCCTCCTGTCTCTCTCCTGCAGAGACATTTTCTCCGGGATCGCTCGCCCTCTAGGCGCCCCCGTCGGGCCGGCCGGACTGCCCGCGATGCGGAGAGGCACAGCCGCAGATCCAAGCATTTGCTCGTGCGGCGAACAGGAGGTTCTTAAGTGCTGAAAATGCAGCTTCTAAGCCACAGATGGAACCTTCCGTCAACGAGGAAGCGCCCGCTCCGCCGCCGGAGATCTCAAGGAGACCCTGGGCGATTGGCCTCGACCTGAGGTCTCGTCTAGGGTCTCCTCGCTGTGTCGGTGGGGGAGCGGGTTGCTCCACTGCAGCGTCCTGGGAAGGAATCACTGGGCTGAAGGAATGAGAGAGCACGAGAGAGGCTCTGCCTGGGTGGCCACCCAGAGGCTCCTGAACTGTGAGGCCGCCTTCGAGCTAAGCGCCAGGGGAGCCTTGAGATCCACAATCAGGTGGAGGTCAGACGTTCATCTTGGGGCGCGCAGCCCCCTCCTGGGCCTGCTCCTGCCATCCAGCCCTCCCTGACCTCAGGAGTCTGTGGAGTGAGGCAGGGCTGGCCGGGCACCCTGAGCGTGCTACCGCTGACCAGTACCTTAGCAAACGCCTCTTCGTTGGAGAGCGGGCCACACAGGGCGCCTCTCTCTCTCTCTCTCTCTCTCTCTCTCTCTCTCTCTCTCTCTCTCTCTCTCTCTCTCTCTCTCTCTCTCTCTCTCTCTCTTCTCTTGAAATTACCTGGGACCTATAAAAGTCATACGTTCCCCTTTTCTAACCCAAACGCATGCTGGGCGACTGAGAACTTTAGGGGCTTTGAAGCTGGGTTTCAACTACTTACCCACAAGCCTGGCTGAAAACATCAAAAAGGCCATCTCGGGACATGCTAGCCTCTGAACATCTCTAGGGAACAACGCTGCGCTTCATCCACCGAGGACAAGATCTGGTACAAAGCAGCTTCATCATGACCCGTGCTCTCTGATATACACCCTAACCTGGGACCACCAAGCCTGGTGGAAGCCAAGGGAGTGGGAATGGGGTGCTCCAACGAGCCCCCAGAACAACCCCTTGATTTCTGGGGCACTGCCTCTCTAATTGTGTAGGATCCCTCCAGGCTGGATTTGCTGAGGAGGCCCCAGTGCCCAGCTTGGCAGCCAGATGCACTGGGGACCCAGATCCCTCTATTGCAACCCACCTGGATTCTGGGCATGCCAGAATTTGGAGCATGCCAAAGTTTACGTTTTGTTTTTGTTGGAAACCCTCTTTTCCTCCTGCACTCATAGGCAGTGGCAGAATCATCTCCCTCAAGTGCCTCAATTCCTCAGAACAAATCACCTGATTGCCTGGCAAATGGGAAGCCCGGAAGGGGCATGGGGAGAATATGGAGGGAGCCGCAAGTGGGAGCTAATAAAACTCTTGTTAGAGGGTCTGCTTGGGATCTGTGGCGTCACTGGGCTTTTTTACTTGAAAAGCCAAAGAGTTGTATTCCTAAATGAGTTAAAGACCCATTTACCTCTGTCGTGTTCTATTCATCAAGCCACAAGTTGAGAGTCCCTAACATGAAACTATTTGTTTGCTTACACAACCAGCTGGGCGCAATTTCACGTCTGAGATATCTATCTGAAAGCGCCTCTCATTTATTATCTCTTCTTGTCAGCGAATCCATTTTCCAGCTCCCCTCCCCCTTTAGAGTTTATTTATTTATTTATGGGGGACTTCTTTGCCTCTGAAGACCTGGGTGCTGAATGTTCCCTGAGAGGCGGCTGCTCCCTGGGTGGGGCGAGGCATGGGGTGTTCTGCTGGGTCCAGGACACCAGAACCAGGAACCACAGGGGCAGCAGAAGTACACTGACTGCAACCGCTTAATCCAGCCCGCCAGGGTGCAAAGTTGGCAGCAGGCAGTGGGTGGGCGTGCCTGGAGTCTGTGAACTACGCTTCCCTGGATATTCCTCCGTACTATCTCTCCTGGAGTCAGCCCCAACCACCTGTGTGAGGAGAGAGGGGGGGTCACTGCAGGGTTGTCCAGGAGACTTCTTCCCTATGGATTTGGGAGATGCGAGATGCTTTCACAAAATAAATAAATAAATAAATAAATGAAACCCTCACCTAGTCTCATGGGGCCAACTTCTTCTTCCTTGCCGGAGCTCAGAGTGAGTAACCAAGATGTAAATAGTTGTGTGATGGGCTGGGGAGGGAACAGTGCATTTTATTGTGTGTGAGGGGAGAAGGCTGCACGTGGTTTCAATTTTGAGGCACAAAGAGAAATAACATGCAATGCAGAAAATAGGTTTATGAACTTAATTGGGAGGAAAGAAAACAATCCACTTGGTGCCAGGTTGCACACTCGATACCCCACCCTTTTGCCTCCTCTGCTACCCCATTTTAAAGACATGCTTCCCATGTGAACGGAAAGGGGCAACCAGAACAGTTGGCTCTCGCTGACAGGGGGCAGCCCTGACGGAGATCTCAGTGATGGGTGGATAATGGTGTCTATCCATCTCCTAGTCTGCTAAGGTCTCCAACTAAATAAGGGATCAAATCCCAAAGCCAGGATATAAAATACTCCCAGTTGTAAAAATTGGGACGAGATAGGGTGTCTGGAAAGGAGGCGTGTGAAGGGAGCAGTGTGTGTGCGCGCGTGCATGTGTGTGTGTGTGTGTGTGTGTGTGTGTGTGTGTGTGTGTGGGGAGGCGGGAGAGAGAACATATTTCTTTAAAACACAACGGGCTGGTCTCTGCAAGGTACCCTATTGTGTTGATTTAGGAAGACATTTGCTGTATATAACGTTTAAGGCTGATAATATCATTGCACAGCCAGATAAATAAAGCATTGGCCCAACTCTGGGGTCAGCGATCGATCTCTGGGCTCAGAGGAAAAAAGGGAAAGAGACGGGGTCGTGCACGAGGCTCTGTGGAGCTTGTCAGACGGCGAGCAGAGCGGAGTGTGTAAGCGCCAGAGAGAAGCAAGACTTCAGCTGGCCAAGAGGCTCATTAGCATTCCTAACCCATGGACCTGCGCTGACAACTAACAGAGATATTCCGCTCACCACCAGGCCTCCTCTCCTTTTGTCTTCAAATCTGGAAGAGAAAAAGATTTCTCCGTAGAAGCTAGAGTGAACTTCCATGTGGCTGTTGGGGATTCAGGGCATTAAAAAAAAAAAGACACTCCAGGAACTTGCATGATCTTTCACTCTGATTTTGAGAACTTCCCTCCTAAAACTATACTTGCTTTTTCCTTTGCTTTTCCTCTCTTTTCTCTCTCAAAGTGTGCAAAGTGTCACATTTATCAAAACTCCAAGTTAAATAAGAGAGGAATCCTCTGAAAATATTTTGCCATTTCTCCTTGTTGATGCGCAGAGAGGTGGATGTTTGTGTTAGACTTACATACACATGTAAAGCTGGTACTTTTAGTTAAAGATTTCAGAATATTGCAACCAGGATGTTGTTTGAGATTTTTGTATTTCGTCTTTCTTCTGTTTGGTTTTGTTTCAGTGATAAATTTTGCTTTATGTTCTATTTTTAAAGTATACTGCGTTATTACTTGATCACTTTTTTTTAAATAAAACACATCTTTCAAAATAGGGTGTAATTTCTGTGTGAGCTATCAGTAATGTGCCACTTTGGAGCACTAATTTTAAAATTTTGAGAAACATGTTAAAATTAGGCTCATTTGTGCTGTTTTAATCACCTTGCAATTATTTGGGGGCAAATGTGTTTTAGCCATAACTCACAGGGACAAATATGTATCCACTTTGCTCTCCTGGATCCTATGCCTTGAACTCCATCAAACTAGGCAGATAGTTTTACACTGGAGTGTACAAATTATCCCATGTTGACAGATGTTTGTCACTTAGTAACTTCTTTCCAAGTTCCCCCCTCCCCTAAGCCCTCTTTCTAGCTTGCTTTGTTGTTTTAAAATATGCATGTCTCTCACTGGAATGCCAGTCACGAGTGCAAACTTTGTGTCCAACCTCCCACATGAAATGATCCTTTTAGAGGGAACTCGATATGTCTCAATCTGCACTTCACTCAAAGCCTCTGGGTTTGGGCCACTCACTGCCTGGTCCTGGCTCCAAAATAACTCAGCAGAAAAGAGTTTCCAACTAAAAATCCCCTCGAATGTCTCCCAGGGAAGAAATATAGCTCCTATAATTAAAGGAGGCAACGGCCAGAGGGGGAATGCAGCCGGCAGCCAAAAGAAAAGTAAGAGTTTTATTTATTTGCTGATTGAACTCGGGTTGTCACGACCAGCAGGTTTATCCACACTGGAAGTGCTGGAGGTTTGCAGCGTGTGTACACAAGAGGGAAAGGTGGGGGGTGGGGAGGCAGGGAATGAGGGAAGAGGCAGAGAGGAGGCAATCAGGACAACGTGGAGAGGGAGAAACTGATCCTGTGGGACAGTGTAGTGAAAGTTCCGGACTTTGCATTAGAGTGAAAAGTGGTGGCTGAGGAATATGGGGGAGGGAGAGGCTAACAGGAGACGAGGGGTAATTATAGCAAACTCTTAAATGCGGGGTGTCATCAGGAAATGGAGGACTCGAACTGTTTTCCCTAGGAAAGTAATGTGACAGCAGGGAAAATTATTAGCTGTGCTGTGTGTGGCGGTTTGGGTGTGTGTGTGGGGGGGGGCAATTATGAGGGAGAGGAGCAGGGGAGAAGGAAAGAAGTTCCAGGAGGCAGCGCACAAGCGTGTGGAGTCTTCCACTCTGCTTGGCAAAAGTTGCCTAGTAGGTGTGGATGTGAAATCTTCTCTAGGAGACATCCTCTTTGCATCTTACTTTAATTGGTTTCGTGGAGCTGATGCTGGCATTAGGAGTGCTTCTGGAGGCTGGAGCTCAGAGGCTGAAGACTAGCTTCCTACCTCTCTGGCCACCCTGAATGCTACAAAACAGAAGGAGTCCTGAGGCAGGGCACCTCATTCCTATTAAAAAGGCAAAACTTTAGCACTGATGAAAAACAGATGAATTTTTTTTCCAACCTCTCTCGGAAACAGTTACTCTCTTTTACTGATGTGAAGTGACGTCAACAGCGCCTGTCCTATCCCCTTGGAGAGAAGGGAGAGAGGAGGAGATGGAAGGAGGGAGCTGGGAGAAAGAGCTAAAGAAATAGAGAAAGAGAGAGCTGAGAGAAGAGGGGGTGGAGATTGAGAATGAATATCCTACACTTTTTGGCCTAAATTCCACAGAGTGGGCGAAACAATGCACTGGAAGCTGCTGATTGATAGGACACCTTTCTCTACTCTCACCATATCTACATATTCTAACATATGGAAAGCTTACAGGCCCTGTGCACTTATAGGAGCCGATAATGCATTAGCTCTCAGCAATATTTACAGCACCACTTTTAATACACACCAGATGGTTTGCGACTGTGCGGCCTCAGCCAGCTCACTCCTCGATTTTACTCGGCGCACTTTGTTGCAATTACACTCCATGCTGAGACCAATTTTATTGGTGACCTATTTTTCATATTTGCAGCATTTTATGTTTAAAACCTCCACTCCGTCTCTTTGGGGGAAAATAAGAGCAGTGGTCAGGAGGGAGGGCTTAGGAGAACGGTGGGGCTGTCTGGCTGGATATTAATATTTATCATGATGTTACATACCTCGGATTTAAGTGAGTAAACCGGATAGACATAAGTACTTGGGTCATTATGTTTGTTCACTCACTCCCTGTTTGTCAGACCCCATGGACTGTCTACACGAGGCGCTTGCCTCCGAGTCAATACATTGGACCATAAATATTGTATTCCATTAATTATCACGCCACTGGCTTATCCCGGGCGCCCGCGTCCTGGAGCGACGCAGGGCAAATGAGGACGCTTCTGAACAGATTTCGAGGCTGGGAACCCCGCTGAAATTTCAGCGGTGCCTGGGAATTCCTAGAGCCTGAGCGCTAGGCTTAGCCGGGAACGGACCTGGGGTTAGGCTGGGGGGCGGGGGCGGTAGCGGGAGGAAGGAGGCGGGGTGGGGGGGCGGGGGGGAAGCGGTGAGGCGGCCGCGCAGGCCAGGAGCGCTCAGTACCTGTTATCTTGCAGCGCAGAAGGCCACAGGGAGATCCCCATTTGGCACGCAGGGAAAGGCTTTCAACTTTATCTCCCGCCCTGTGTTTCCATCCTCGAGTGCTCGGCGCAGACATTGTTTTGCATCGAACAACAGAAATGTCCTGGTCGCCAGCGCGCAGGTGTGCTAACCTTCCCAGACTTGCCCCACCGTCCCTCGCTTAGAGGAACTCTATGCCCTCTTTCCCTGGTTAAAAAAAAAAACCACAGATGTTTACTTTATTGATATAACCTATACCATGGTTAGGCTGAGAATAATATGCCTCAACTAACAGTCATTTAGCAAATAATAGAGGCATTCTGGAAGCTTTCCAACGTTACACATGTACTTGGTCATAAAATGATACGTGAAAAAATTAACATCTGCTTTCCTTAAATAAAGTGTGCCAAGTTGCTTTTTATGAATGCTTTCCTCATTTTCAAAAGAAATATGGAGAGATAAACTGGCACCCAGATGTGGAGATATTTACAATGGTTGGAGGATTTAAAGGTAGCTATTCATTGCACAAAGCCATTTAAAAGCTGACGGTTTAAAAGCTACTTAACCCCAGACATCTTCGAATCCTGAAGAGTCTTCCAAATTTTATCTTTCAGGGAGGAATTTACTGTAATTTAATTGTGTAGTAAGACAGAACTAGATGCAAGTTGGGACACTGCTTTCTGGAGCTCAACAGAAATTCCAACTCGCCTTTTATTTACCCAATTTCTCAGCAAGGTTCCCAGGCCCTTAAGAAAGCAGAGCTGGGAAGTTTAGTTGGGCTCTTTTTGTTGTTGTTTAATTCCACTATTAGGAAATGAGGCCTACCTTTGAATTATTTCATTAGGATTTGGCCTTTTGGGGGAAGGGGTGGGAACCATAATCATTAGTGGCTTTTTATTATTTCTACAATAAATGGCTAGATTCTTTGTTGAATAAGCTGCCTGAATGTTTTGCAGATGTTCCACTTAGACCAAATCTGACCCCCTATTTCCTCCCAAATAACTTGCTTAAACTCTCCCACCAGTACATTTACTCGGAGTTAACTCCCCATCCTGGCAAGTTTATAAGTGTCCAACATAGTCTTATGAAAGTTCCACTAAATGCACACACACACACACATTTACACAGACACACTCCCACCCACTGAGCCTCTGAACATGGCAGAGGGTAAAAGGAGGGGGGAGAGGAGAGAGAGAGAGAGAGGCTGAGAGAGAGAGAGGCAGAGAGAGAGAGAGAGGCAGACCGGAATTAGGAGGGAGGTCAGACCAGTGGCTACTACACCGTGCGCAGGTGCCCCTCACCCCTTTGTGCTTGGGCCTTCGACTTAGCCACCTTGGAGGTGGCCCCGGCCACCCCTCTCCGTGGATTGCTCCTACAGTGTCGGCAATTTTCATTTGCCAAGTGCTTTTGAGGCGTTCTCCAGAGTCATCTCAGGGCTACCCGGGTGAACCGAGGCAGAGCTGGGACCAGCCAGCCGGTCTTGGCCTGGGAGCGTCCAGACAGTGGCAGCGCCCCAGTCACTGCAGCCGTGCGTGGGGGACCCCGGGGTGGGGTGGGGGGCTTAACAAAGGGCTCCATGGGGGGGCGGGGCGAGGCCACGTGACGGCCGGCGGCAGCCCTGGGGACTGAAAAGATCGTGCGGCCCAGGGCTGTCCGAGTCCGCCGGGAGCTGCACTACTACACCCGCCGCGGCCGCCGCACCTCTCAGTTCGCAGCTCGGACTTGAAACGGCCCCTTGGAAGAAACTGTGTGTGCGGGGAGGGCGGCGGGGTGGGCCGGGGCCGGGCGGCGAGGCCGAGGGGGGCGGCTGGTGGGTGGATGGGGCGGAGGCTGCTGGGGCAGCTCCCTCTGAGTGACAGGACTCCTTTTCAAAGGGCAAACGGGGGGTGGGGCGTGGGGGGACGCTCCCAATATGAATAGGAGAATTTTCAAGGTTTCGCGCAGCTCTTTCCCCTCCCCATTTTAAGAGATTTCTTTCTTTCTTTCCCCCCTTTCTGCTCTTTTTCTTTCTTCTCCCCCTCCCCAATTCTTTTTTTTCTTTTTCTTTTTTGGGTGGGGGCTTGTGCTGTGTCTTGATTTCAGAAGAAAGAACCATCCATTCTCTTTCGTTTTACCCACCCCCACCCCAGGGTGAGCAAATGATGAAAACATTTTAAGACGGTTTTGTGCACCCGCACGAGTAGAGTGGCCAAGACAGTATACCAGTGGCGTATTCAGACCGGGCTTGAGTTAAAGCTGGTTCGTGGGGGCTCGGGGTGGCAGACGGAATATCTTACAAGTTTGCCTTCATCCCAATAACAAAACCGGTCACATCTTTGCTTCTTACTATAAAAGGGATCGCGAACTCATTTGGACACCTCTAAGGTGATTATCGTCACACACATAGATTTTAAAGCCTGCCTGTATTTGTAATTTAACCTTAGAAACACTAGAATTAGTCTCCATTCTCAAATCCAGCTTGGATTATTATTGCTACTGCTGTTGTTGCAGCAGAGCCATGCCTCAGGGAATCTTTTTTAAAAAGAAAGATTTAAACCCACAGTACCAGTTGTTTGTTGTTGTTATCATGATTATGATGGTTATTATGCCATCCCCCTTTTTTGCACTTGATCTGATTGAATGAACTTTTTTAAAGAGTGTGAAATGAAGGACACAAAGACAGTATATCAATGAAAAGAAGAAAGTGGCCCTTTTAATGAGAACTAAAGAAAACCCAAATGTAGATGAAGTGTACCGTAAACGCAGCTTCAAAGTCCACCTTAATTCCCCTGGGCTCAGCCGTCGTGGACCTGTGATAATTGGGGGTTCTGCAGGGAGGTAAGGCTGAGTTGGGCTGGGTTGTGGTACAGATGTGCTTCCAGGCTCTGTAATTCCAAATACATTGAAACCAAGAACTTGGGGCTCTTACAGAACCCAGACCTGGCTACTTCACCTTCATGCTCATCTGTCTGGAAGTGATTTCCCCTGTCTGAGTGATGGTGCTCCCTAAGGGATTTCATTCTCCACCGCAGGTCCAGCTTCCTCCCACCAGGTTGGTATCTGCTGGGCCAGATTCTAGGTTTTGACCGTAATTTTGTGATCAGCTCTGTTGAATTTTCTTTTTTCTTTTCGAACCTCGGCCTTTCTGGATCACAAAAAGTCCCCACAAGCAACACAGCAATAAATCCAAACAAAAATAAGACAGATTTCCTCATCGATGTGTAATAAAGTTAAAGGACATTGTTTTGTCAGACAAGCGCTAAGTAGAAAATAAATCTCAGAGTCTGGGGAAACAAAACAGAGCGCTGCTGGCATGTGCGTAAATTTACTTTTAAAAGCAATAAATCAATGTTAAATTAAACAGCTGGGTACCCTGTCTAAGACAAGGGGTTCCGTGTTTAAGAAGATCTTGATGAGGGAAATGTAGTATTTAACTAGACACAGACACACACTCAAAAAAAAATTTTTTTATGGTGAATCAGCTCAGCAAGACTGGCCTGGACACTTCTCTGAACTTCAGAGAGGAAGTGGGGAAGAAGAGATAATATGGATTTTTTCTACCTTACATCTTCAGCTCTCTCTTACACACTCTATATATACAAGAATCGAGGATGTAATATATATACACATTTTTAAGTAGAAGGGCAGAGGGGACAACGAGTTTTCATAGAAATGCTTTAGACGTTTTTTGGTAAATGTTCCTCTAAGTTCTGACATCCTCTTTTCATTGGTTTATTTGCCAGGTAGGTTACTATAAAACCTGTAAAGCTATGTTAATGAGCAAGTTGAGCATTGTCTCCTAGAATACTTTCTTATTCTTTATGTGATTGTTCTGTCCAATGGATACCGTGGTAGGAAACTGAAGACGACTATTATTTTATATCTCTCATGTCTGTTGCCTTGAGAAGTGAATCTGTAATGGGAGGAGCATTTAAAACTCAACTGAAATATTTAAATATTCACATCCGAAGTTTTCCCAGGTTTTATGTTGTTGTTTTGTTTTGCAAAACACTTAACTGGGGAAAAATTGTATGGGTGGGGAGGCAGCAGGGGACAGAACAATAGAAAAACTCCAGCTCTGACTCGGTATTCTAAGAACAATGTGAGTCAATGAGTGATCACAAAGGAAATATTCAATAGCAGAAATATAGGAGCAGTTTAAGGTTAGTCTCCTGTATTCTGGATTCCATCCCTCCCCAGTCTTAAAATAAAATTCCAGAAAGGCGCAGCAGAGACATGTTACAAAGCAGAAATATTGTTAATATATTTCTCTGAGCAGAAACTCTCAGTTGCTGCTATTTTGTTTCCAGATCAGTTGGTGTTAAAGAATAAATGGGGGGCTCACCTTTGCAGAAACTAGCAGATTGTTCCTTGTTTTCTCCATACCATAATTCTAGTAGCTCTGTTTTATTAGACCCGTTCTACAGAATAGTCATGTCATTAGGAATTATTATTCAAATCTAAAAAGGGGGAACTGCTATTCCCCCTCAAGGTACAAACTAACAGGAGTGTTTGGCAGCGTGCTAGGTACCTTTGACTTTACTTCTGCCAAAGAAAATATTCAAGACCTGGTTGCCTGGGGGAAAATAAAGTTATACTATTTCTATTTAGAAGGCAGCGTTCAGTTGCCATGACCATCCGTGGCTTGTTAAATAAATCGGTGTCTGATACTACTCAGAGATAGCTCCGATCGCCTGTCAGGAGATGCCTGAGCAGCCTGGTAAACTCAGAAGGACTTCTCAAAGCCTGCTAGGTTTCACCAGCGAGGTGCTTGCCTCTATGCTGAAGCCCTGGGAGTTATGTCAGCCCAAGGTAAGCCTTTCAGGCACTGCTCCTGTCCCCCATTTGGAGAGGAAGGTGCAGAATTAGTCAGACACTGGGCTAGTTTGGGGACTGTAAGGTGGGAAGAGAAAAGCTGCTTGGCTTGTTCTAATAAAAGACAATAAGCGACCCTGAAAGAAGCTGTCCTTTAGCTTTAGCTGGAGGCTAAAAGAATCTGTCTCACCTCAGGGATTAACTTAGTGGAGCTGGCGGGTGGGGTGAGGAGCCGCGACCAGCAGGTAACTCTGAGCTCAGGTGAGATTGGGCAGGTGGTTACGTCGCTGCGAGTGCATCTTGAAGTCCCCGTTTGCCTCCCAATTCCCCCGTCTCTCAGTGCTGTGCTTGACTAAGGCACACTTAGATTCTAACTTTGCTTGCTAGATGGCGCTCGGTGTCTCAGGACCTTCTCTTTCAGAATTAAAGCGGCTTTTATAACACCGTTGTTCTCAACTAGCTGTGGGCATTTGATTAGCACTGCGCTGGTAATGTGATTATTACCATGTTGGGATTTTTTTTTGGTCACCCTTGTTCAGTTTTTGATTAAGGTAGTGTCCAGGTGGGAGTTGCCCACATGAATTCCTATAATAATAAAATTTAGCCAAACACTGCACCTGAATTTAGGGCAGTTATGGCTCAATGACTTGTCCTGATGCATTTCAAAAAGCACGTTAGGAACTTTCCTGCAGGAATCTGATTGAGGTTTTCAGGAAGAAGAAAAATCAGCAGGTGCAGATGGTTATTCGCAATCTTGAGGTCTACCACCAGATTTTTACCACCCATTCATACCACTGGTCCCATTCGCATTTCAGTATGAAATAAATCTTAGTAAATTTATTACTTCTATTTGTCTCCATGGTGTATCATGAATTGATTTTAAAACATTTTGATTTGGTTATAGTCCCAATACTAAAATCCATGTCTATAAACCATTGCATTAATATTAGTAATAAAAATGATCCCAGCGTTTGTTCCCAGTGATGGGCTGATTTTGAATTTTAATGTATATTTATTATAATTGCTATTCTCAGATATTCAAATACACTGGGTCTTCGGATTCCCCCCCACCCTCCTTTGTATCAAAACACAAAGAGAACATCAGTAGTTCTAAGTTTCTGGTGGGGGGAAAAAAAAGAACCAAAAAGGACTTAGAAGTTGTTTTGTCGAATAAAGGTGTCCCCATTCACGGAACCCTATACTGTTATACCTTTGTGTGCCCCTTTAAGAGAAGGTTGTAGATGAGGAAGGCAATTGAGAAAATATTTCTTTATATACATTTTACCAAAACTTTAAGAAGAGCTAGTTAACCTATTACTTATAGGATTTAGAGGACTAATTTGTATAAAAGCGGTTCACCTTTGGGAAAATAAATAATACTAAGCTCTGGGCAGCTTGGAAAACTTTTGTCAAGTCTTGGTTGCTTTGGTGAAGAACTACGCAGAGTTTCTCTCTAGGTGTTAGGCTGAATGTAGCAGGCGCTGAAAACCTAAAGCGGAAAATTTACAACTTGATCAGCCCTAGCCACACACCAAAAAAACCTGCTACTGGTGCAAACATATGTTCCAGATTAAGTTAAACAAATGGCTCTCCTTTTTCTCAGGGTTGAAGGTTGATCATGAAAATTCAAATTTCAGTGAGTTGTGCTGCCACTGGATCACCAGATTCTCAAACTCTCACAAATCCCCCTAATGTTTTCAAAGAGGTTTAACATATTTTGTTACCTTCTCGGAGCCCAGCTTATTATTCCTATAAACTGCATCCCATCAGGTATTAGACTTCAGGAACACATAGTTCTAAAAGTTGACTACATGCAAAGCTAGGGTGTAGTCTTTCCTCTGATGTTAGTCTTCTAGGTAGCTAGTTGGTAATGCAAGTATGCTAGTGCTTTGTATATTTCTTCACTTGTGTGTTAGCTTGAAAAAGGCAGACATTAAATTGCAAATTATATTTCAAAGTTTCTTTAAAGTTTTATTCGTCAGAGGAGTTGATGCCTTGTTTTTTGTTTTTCTCAGTATAAAGGCAAGTTACCAAAGGCTTTACTTATGTCAGGAAAAACAAATCGTGATTCTTCTTTTAATGGAGGTAGCTGCATTTTGCGACCTCCTTATGTTTTCCCCAGTCATTTTCTAATTTACAGATTTGAAAAGTGGTCTGGCTACTAAGATGTCTGATAAGAAAGTTTAGAATTAACTTCTTACCTGACTCTCTAAGATAGCTAACGCCCTAGGCAAATTGGAATGGATGCAGCCAGACACCAGAAACCACGGGTCCCTTGCAGTGTAATCATTGGAGACTGAAGTTCTTCCTACCTCTCCAAGGTAATGATCATTACCTCTGACTGATCATTCTGTGGTTTCAACCAATACTGTCATGGTGAAGTTTTGTAGTTATTGTTTACATTTCTCCCTTCCTCACGGGAGTAAAAGTTTAAGGGAATATTGATTTCCAAGAAACCAAATAAAGAAGCCTGTTCTTTTATAATATATGAAACATGTACTTTTCTTTAACTGAATGGGTGCTGTATATTTGACACTGACAAATGGCAAGAAACAAGAAAACTTATTTTTAAGGTATTTGAAGATTTTTTAAAAAAGGAATAAAACAACAATATACCATGCAGAAAAACAGGGATAGAATTAAAAGTAAAAACTTGGTTATAAAGGGGTGTGGATGGTTCTCAGTGCCTTAAACAGGTTTAAAGTTCCACTGAACACACACAGGTAGTAGGCAGTAAGCAAATATAATTAGAAAACTAATTTCAGGAGATCTGATAAATATTACTCAGTTCGATTGTTTTTTAAAATATACTTCATATAATCCCTTTTCTCCACATTTTTTGGTCTGGCAAAGTGGTCCTAAAATCCATCCAGGTGTAGACATCTCTAACTTACTTAGAATAAGCCAGAAAAGACACATGGAAATAGTGTTTGATATTC
Source organism: Cryptotis parvus (assembly GCA_021461705.1). Lineage (NCBI taxonomy): Eukaryota > Metazoa > Chordata > Mammalia > Eulipotyphla > Soricidae > Cryptotis > Cryptotis parvus. The sequence goes on along the minus strand of JAJIBD010008486.1, from coordinate 29,473 downwards.
ACTTTTCAAAAGGTGAATTATTATCCAAAAGTGCTGATTAATGAAATCGAGACTTTAGTTATCCTGATCCCCAAGTCGAAAGAGAAATACTTAGTGAGGGAAAGAGACTCCCTGAAACCTAGGCTGAGAGAATAGATACTAAACACCTAGCAGTCCACTAGGCTGAGAGAATAGATACTAAACACCGAGCAGTCCACTAGGCTGAGAGAATAGATACTAAACACCGAGCAGTCCACTAAGTGCAGTTTGTCCTTCCCAAGGCTGCACAGCTCCATTGCAACAACAAAGGAAGTTCCTTGGCTTCCTTTTACCTGATTCTTATTTCTAATCTCATCCTCATCTTTAACACCCCACCCCCACAGTAGGCTAGATAAATGTTTCCTTTATCCAAAGATAGAAGCTCATTTCATGGAATGAGCTCCATCCCCTCCACCCCCCCAAAAAGATGTGTAAATATTACGGACTTATTTCAGTTACTGGATGAGATTTTGGAAAGTAGATCTAGAATATATGAATCTTCAAGTCACTATTATTCAACAGGTCCCCTTTGCTAACCTGAACCCTTTAGCTGCCAAACTCTGTTAGCAGATGTGAGTTCTGGTTTTCCGAAGAAGTTTTTGCTGTAAGTTTAACTAGCTCAGAGCATGATCAAGTTTCTGTATTAGCATGAACATGTTTTTAGTATTTGGGCAAAAAGAGTCTGATGACTGCACGATTGAGCAATTTATCAGAAAAATTTACATGGGGGGGAGAATTCAGCAGTAGCTTTGAAAAATAAAAAGTGAGCAAAATTTGTCTGTGACATAATTGTGTTGCATTAAAATTGTGTATGAGAATTCGAGTTTATATTTATTCTGAGGAAACAATAAATTGTTAACCCATGAAATAATAAAATATTTGTATGTCCCAAGGGATAGAAAAATAGTGATCTGAAACTGAATTGTTGCTAAACTGAGGAATTCATGAATTTTTTTTCATTAAACTATCACAATAAATGAAAATTAGAGTAAACTTAACCTGAATTGTGTTTTAATTCTTGTGACTATACAACGCAATTTTGAAATCAGTTCATCGAGGCTATTTGGTCGGAAATAAATGCCTTGACTTAAGATATCAGTATTCTCTCCTCGTTCCACTATTTTTGGTTCTTTCCGGAAGAGTTTGGATTGTTGGTTTGAAACTATTTTGTATAATTCATCTCTTCCAGTGATTTACTTCGGTCACCTCACCTGTGCTAAACATAATGTTTTTAGCCTGGAAGTCACATCAAGAGATGATAATTAAGGTCCTAGTGGCAGAGAAGAGATTTCACTCAAAGCCCAACAAGTGAGGCGAGTTTCAATAAAAAGCAAGTTGCAAATTGAAATAGAAAGAACAGAAAAGAAGCAAGAAAGGGAGGGAAGGGGAGAGAGGGAGGGAGGGAGGAAGGAAGGAAAGAAGGAAGGAAGGAGCCCACTCCCACCCCTCGCCCCAACCTGGGAATTTAGACGCGGCAACTTACACGTTGCTAGAGGGACAATACAATGACAAAGATACCGCACGAGAGTGTCGTCCTTTATCGTACTTTGTTTAACGCGACAGTGAAAAAACAAGCCAAGTAGAGAGATGGGCTGACATTTGGAGCTTGGCGTTGAGGTCTGCAATGTCGTGGAGAGGTGGTGGTGGGTGCTGAGACAGATGTGCCCCCTTTTTAGCTCTGTCAAAGAAGTTGCTGTCAAGCTCTTTAGCGCGCGGGGGCCGGGCGCCCGCGGCGCAGCCACCTCCCTCGAGGCGGTAATTAACCAGTACCTGGGCGCGGCCGAGCAATCCCGCGCTCTGAGCGCTCCCGCAACCCGCACACCCAAGCGCCCGGCGGGTGCGGACGTGCTATTCTTCCGCAGCTTGGGGCTCTCGCGACTGCGATCTTCTGCCCGGAGTAAATGATCTCCAAGTTACAGACCTCTTAAACTAGAGCGCGCCTAGATCTGGCCTGGTAAGGGGTGGTGATGAGTAAAGTTGGCCAAAGAAAAGTTGTCGGGGGCATGATTCTGCCACCGAGACGAACTGAGAGGGCGCTGCTTTCACCACAAAATGCAAGCGGTTTCGGGGGAGCAGGAAAACGTGTGTCAGATCAGGGGCATTTCATCACCGCGCATGGAGCAAGCAAGACCGCACCCACGAACTAGATGCTTTTAAAACTGATTGTTATTTTGTGTTTCGATGCTAGGGCTTAAAGATACTGTTTCCTAAGGCGAGGGAGAGTGAAAGAAATTTAAGAGAACAAAAAAAGCCTCCAATGGGGCTGAGGGCCGGAACTTCGGGGCTTCAAGTGGAGGGGGAGGGAAATGGGGCGCGTCGGGAGCTGTCCATGGTGCTGGGAAGGAAGCGGCTTCTCGCTATTCCTAAACCAAGCTCAGGTGTTCAGAAGAGAAATCAACAAACCTGGAGGCATGGGCTTGTTTGATCCCCGCGATGGTGGAAAATACACGCGTGGTTGTACAACGTTTACAGTACATTGGAGGTTTCAACTCTATTTAGCAGTCTGCATTGCTTTATCAGACAAGTGTTAACAGGTATTATAGGTGGTTTCTTCCTTAAGGAGTTCCATATTTCAAATAAATGTGAATAAACCATTATTGATGTTCAAAGGAAGGGAGGAAGGCTAACAGAAAAAGGGTTATTTGAGACTTCAAACATATCCAAAGGCACTGAGCTATTTCCAGATTTGGTAGGATATAAAAGCACAGCATGACATAACCTGTTAGATAACATGAGTTTATTGAGAAAGTATTAAATATACATAGATCTCATTTGATTTAAGTAAGTCTCTAACATACACTGACCAAGTGCTTCAGTTGTATTATTTTTAACAAGTGTAAAAGGAGTGAAGTAACTGTTGTGTGTGCGTAAATCTGAAAAGGCATGATCTCATTTTAAGTTGTAAAATGGTATTCTAGGGTACTGTATTCTCTTCAAACAAATTTAAGATAGGTGGAATAGAAAGAAGGCTGATGCAAACAGAAATAATTTCTAAATTAGCATAAAGAACTAAATAGAACCACAACATATTAGGTGAATTATACTTTTATTAAAACAAATTTAAAAAAACACTTTTTGTCTATGTGCAAGACACATTATGGTGGAATACATACCTAAATACTGTTGTTACAATGTATAAAACATATGGCAAAGGTTCAGGTAGAACTTTGCTGTAGTCAACTAGAATGTAAAATACAGTAGAAGAGTTGATCTTAACTGGGTTATCACAAAAAATCTTCACTTCAGCAACTTGAATCTGTGTGACAATGAAGGGAAGGGACAGGCATTCAAACAACTCAGAGTGATCAGTGGCAACTGACAGCGTCTCATTTAATAGTTAATATCAAGGTCCAGATCAATACTTTTGAGATCAATGTGATTTTGATGGTTTTTGAAACTATAAGGAAGCCAAAAAATGTGTGACATTTTGTTATTTTTAGATCTGGAAAGATATTAAGTAATACAGTGAGGGAAAGCAAAAGTACAAATCAAAACAAAGTCCCCCAAATCAACACCACTGCAACAAACCGCCCATATTTCTTTAGTTGACAAATCCTGATTATGGAAGTGTCCAGAGAAGGTGTGAACATTTGTTTGGGGGGGTGATGCCATTTATTTATAGTTTTCTGAAAAAGAAAATAAGTTTGTAGAGGTACATGTATATCAACTGGATCTGAGAAACCTTTTTCAGATACAGAGGGATTATGTGGTACATAAGTTAAAAGAACAAAAATGATAAAAAGCAAATATGTAGATTTTTCAGCTATTAGTCAATCCCTTCATGTGTGCAATTCAGTGGGAAATAACAGATCTGTGGTCCAGGCAGAGTAGAAATCTGAGAATCCTACCTAAAACTCACAAGTTAGGACCCCACAAAGGTCAAATAGAGAAGAAAAAGCTATAAGGCTTATGTGCTATTATTTTCCTTTTGGAGCTCATAATGTAAAAATAAAATTATTTTAACTCAGAAGCATATAGGCGCACACCCTATAAATCTTTAACAGTACAATAGTTTTTCTTTAGTTTTTTTCAGTCTATACTGCTTTAATCAGCTGCCTTAACTCATTTGCTCTGCATCCTATTTTGATAAAAAAAATGCTAACTCTGGATTCACTTGTATTTACAGATTGTTTGAGGAATGTTCACCCAGAGAAATGCAAGACCTTCATCCAAACAGCAACTTCCAGGGAAGCAGATGAGTGGGGCGGTGTAGCAGAGGGAGAATAGGGTGGACATCTCCGGAAAGGACAGGAAGAAGGGAGGTGTGGCAATTCTGGAAGATGGTTACGTTTTGAGCCAAAAAGAGAAGCGAAAGTCTATCACTGGCAATGTAATGTTTATTAAAAACCCAGGAGATCTGGTTTCTTTCTCACTTTAAGTAACAGGAACATTTCAGGAAATTCCTGATGACTGATTTGGTAAAGACCTCTCATCCTTCTTCAAGATAGAGAATAAAATTTAAAAATGATTTAATTCTTATCCACCCCCTTCTGCCCCCCAGTGAATTCACTTCCCCTGTTTCTTGGTGAAATGCTTTTTCACCAAGAAACAGGGGAAGTGTTTGATGAAAAAAATTTTCCTGTTTTCTTGACCAGGAAAAAATGTTATTATTACAACTAGTTCACTTGAAAGAAAAGGTATTATATGCTTTTGAAGTGAAAGTCAGACATATGTTCTATTTCAGAGGAATTAAATCATGCATCTAGCATATTCATTGAGTCTAGGTAAAAGCAAGTTTTCCAAGATTTTAATAATTCCGTAAAAAGTTACTCTCTGCATGTGTCTCTGTATTCTATTGTATTTCAAGCCTGGCAGATTGCCTACACACTGAAGATACTATCAGTTTAAATACAAGTTTCTTTAATGAAATAAAGCAAACCTTACACACAAATGCACATCACATATAAACAAAAATTACAGATGCATGTAAATTTAAGACATTTGACATTCATGCCTTATGTAATTTAGATATGAAAAACTCAAAAGAAGTAAGTTTACAGACAATACTGGTGACCAACAGATACTGAGCACCAACTATGTTACAATCATTGAAAAGATATACATGTCTATTTCTAGTGAAATGGACATATGTGCCCCATGGATATATACATATATGTATATATACATATGTATTCATACATACATGCATGCATACCATCCTCCTTTTTCTATTAGATCTTAAACACCTGTTATTTCAAAGAAGGAAATGAACTTTTATTTTCAATTGTAGTTTATTTGGACTTCATTTTGGCTAGCATTAATTTGACCAATGATTTTTTAGCATGATGGACACAGTACTTAGAATTGAAAAGTTCCAAAACTGCTGCTCTTCCTAAACTACTTTGAAGTAATGCTAGCGAGAATCTAAGATCCAGATCTACATGATAATCTCTAGTTTTGCCTTCAAACAGAATTCAGTTACAAAGAACTTGGAAAGATTTTGAATCTATTCAGGAGAGGAAAACTCTTTACTTTTCTGAGGAGTAAAAACTCCCCAAGAAACTTCATATAGCTTCTTAGATTTTGCTTAGCATACGTGATAAAACATTGATTGTTGCAGTTTGGTGACCCATGAAATTTGGGGGTTAGTTTTCTCTTCAGACCAGAGCATATAATTATGCAAATAAAGAGCTGTCATTGATCTAGTGAAATACTCACACAAACACATGCACTCTGAAATTGGACAGAAAAGTGAAAATGGTTGGTGATGTGATGGTGCCATGGTTTGTTTTCCTGCCAAGTTTCTATCCAAGTTCATTATTCAAATTGTAAACTTTAAAAAGAGACATATCATTCTTGGGGTGTTGGTTGTCTTTTCATTTCAGATTCTTTGTATTGGTATTATAGGCTGGCTACAAAGTACAGTTCAACATTATTTTACCTATGGCAATCTCTGATATGAGCCAGTGTAATATCCTTGAGAGAAAAAAGCTAAACAATCTGGAAAAATGCAGAGTCTCAAGATTTCTTTCTAGAAACATGCTTCATGTCTTTTTCAAATAGAACTGAATTCCCCAAACCACAAAGAGTATACTGAAGTGTTTGTCACAAATCTCAGGGCAAAGGATTTAGAAAGGTTGCATGGAGGCCTCTTGGAGTAAGTCAAATGTTCATTTTCATGTTTCTTCCCAACCCCCACCCCCAAGGGGGAAATGCGGGTCACTGTATGGTATCTACTTAATGGTCAAACTTCCAGGATGCCTTTCTCCTATCTAGCAATTAAAGTGTACTTTTAATATCTGGTGACTTTAGCCTTCAGGTTCATATACAATCTCTACTCGACAAAATCTTTTGTGGTACGAATTAACAAGAACTCTTCCATCTAACCATGGTCTTGGGCGTTGAGGTCTCCAGTTCCAAAGTTGCCACTGCACAGACTGTTGCATAATTTTAGATGTCATGGAGAGTCCCACTGATGAAATCTGAGAAGGTTCATGTCAGACCACTGACTGCTAAAGACATTACTATATGAAAGATCAGTGGTGTGAAACTTAAAAAACATCGATCCAAAGGAATCAATTAAATCAACATTCATCCCTTCTAAGTGTGAGATTTAGAACTATCATTGTTGCTTTTTTTTTTACACCCTACATAGATTTCTAGATAAACGCTGGAATGCTTTGATGGCTACTTCTATTCTTGAATCTCCGTTAATCGACTTTGTGCTATTTCCCTCTTTTCAACATCTTCCACTTGGTGTACATTCTTTACTTTTAGTACAGTGCATGACAGTTGCAATGCTTCAAACCTAAAACCCCTTAACAAAGCTGATGCTTTAGGTAGGGTAGCTTTAAGCTCTGTGAAGTGTTGATTAAAAACCCTTTCCCAGACTCAAACTGATCTTTTTGGAGATTAATAGAATATTAGATAAAAGGAAGACGAACAATTCAAGAGACTCCCACTCAGTCACACTATACAAGGAAGGAAGGAAAGTATTCAATATTTGAAAGGGAGTACCTCCTGGTGTCTTTTATTTTATATTATTACAGCCCCTAATAAGTAATCATAAAATAACCACCACCATTATCCCTTTATTTGCCACCCATATTTCAAAGTTGGGAATGTCTCACTTATTTAAAGACATTTTTTTCCACCTCCATAGTGGCAAGGAGAGAGACTTTGAGAAATTCTAAAACTTTTTTGTAATAGGAATCTTTCTTAAAATAATCAGGATTACAGACACCATAAGAATCACTTCAGTGTACAGCTGCAAACGGGTTAGGAGACATGCTTGTTTGGGTCAGAACTCCAGATGCTTCAAAGAAACATTTAAAAAAAAAAACCCTTATTAGTACCGATAATAATTTTTTTGCCCATATGCTTTCAAAAGTCACAGGTATTACGCAGAAGCAAAAAAAGTGTAAAATAAATGTAAACAGGTAATTTCAGATTGAACCTATAAAAAACTACATGAAGATTTGGGAGCAATGTAATATCTCTAAAGTCCTCTTGGAAAGAACATTGTTTATGATAAGGTGCATTTTATAAAACATCTGTTTAACAATGTGTTCAAATTTTTCCTGATGATATTGCAAATATTTTAAAGACTGTCTTAAAAATGTAACTTTTTGAAAGGTCCAAGCAAAATGGTGACTGAACTGAAGACCAGGTTATTATATTACAACAACAGTAATAAGGAGCTACAGGGTTTTAAATATTGATGAATGCTGTTCCATCATTCTTTTTATATTTCTGCTTTATTAACCTTTATACAGTTAGTGACAAATGAACTTCTGAGCAAGAATAATACACGGGTACTTGTTGGGAAAAGTGTTTTTTATTTTAAAATGATAAACAAATATATAATATATAGGAAAACTCCTGTGCTTTACTTCTCTCTCTCTCTCTCTCTCTTTTTTTTAGTATAGACAATAATGTAATCTAGGTCAAAGCACAAGGCAGAAATTTGAGAAAAGAACAGTTATTAAAAGCAGATCCCTCCCTCACATACCCATAAAAACCTTCAACGAGCAGATTGCAGGGTTAGGCATTTCTAGAAAGCTCCAAAGCCAATACTTGACGTGCAAGTTTTAACAAGACTTATTTTAAATCTTAGATACAAACAACTCTTTGCTATCACTAAGCACTGATCAGTAAACACTCAGTATATAATTAAGATAAAAGGAAAAAACTCACATCCTAAGCTTAAACCTCTATGGCCCCTAAAAACCTGTCTAATGCAAACAAAGCAGGGAGAGATCAGAGCAGAAATATTGTTAACACTTGTCGCCTCCAAGCAGGAGGGCTACTCCCAACTGTTTGTTGTTCTATCAGGAAAATTGAGGTGAATGATATTATTACATTTATACCAACAGACCCATAATCAACAGGTTAAAAAATCCCACAGTACAAGAAATCTTATCAGTTATCAGTAGGAGGTCTTGAATGATTTGCCTAGATCTCTCTGGGTTGCTATCCTTCAGATCCACAAGTAGAAACTACATTTACACAACTTAAAGAGAGCAAATAGCTCTCCATAGATAGTTAAACAAGGCCTAAAACAAGGTAGCTGTAACAGTATTAGAGGCAATTAAACAGTGAATCACCCTACTTAAAAGTTGTTTTTTTTTTAAGGAGTGAGAACTGGAGAAGGAACTGGAGTGATTTGGTTTGATAGCTGAGCATATTTACTTTGATCTAATTTAGTTGCAGAAGCTTCATAAATTCAACATCGCGCCAAGTGATTTAAAAATGCAATTAAATTAGTTTCCTGCAATTTTTTAAAATGCTGAAAACAGCATACAGTTTAGTACATTTGGAAGGCTATCTTCTTTCCACATCAATCCTCAAATTCTCTCAAAGGAAGAAGGTGCCATCATTTCACAGTTCACTACTTCTAAAATAGAAAAGAGTGGAGACCAAAGCGAGATTTAGCATTGTTGAGGGATGTACATTTTAAGTCATCCAGGAGCTTGATAAAATGATGTCTTGGTTTTTGCTCTTGTGTTGTTTCCGCTAACATAGAAAGGTATGCATATAGAATCACTGAAAACAAGATCACATTCATTTGCCATCATTAAAACAAAAAGAATAAGTTAATTATCCTTCTATACCAAAACACAGATAATTATTAATTTTAAAACTTCTTGTAATCAATTCACAATATAAAAACATTTATCCATGAGGTGGTTACTTTGTTTTTTTTTGAGGAGTCAGACAGTCCTAAGTCATTTTGGATACATTTTTTATCATGTCCTCAAATAAGGCAAGTATGTTAATTGTTGCATACACTTTAAAAAAAAGGTTGAAAAAATATTAAATTCAGGTTCTCATCTATTAGAAACAATCTTCACTAAGTAATTATATTCTTCAAGTAATTAAAAATTGATAGCTAATATTTAATATTTGAATGGAAAAAGTCAGAAAAAACCTTATTTTTACCTCATATTTCACAGTGTTGATCAGAGCTGAGCTGGATTTAAAAGTTGAAACAGAAGGGCAATCCCTACAAAGGAATGGCACTACTATAAATGGTATTATGGTATTGGACTGAGGAGAAAAATCTTTCACACCAGGTATTTGTGTTTCTGTTAGTGCAGAAAAGGAAAAGAGCCATTTAGCGCCCCCTCCCTTTCTCGAGGAAAATGAACTATGCAGTGAACTATTCAATACAAGTTCATTTTCCTGATAGAACAATAAAAAGCTCTATCCCCAGAAAGTTTTAAGTCCATGAAAGTTCAGAATAGATGATTCTAGTGAGGATCAACACAAACTTTTTCCATATTAAGGCTGAATTAGCCCAACTGAAGCATGAAATCTAAATCACAACGCTACTCAACGCACATCATAGATTTTCAAAAGTAAAGTCAATTCTAATGATACAGTTGGAAATTTCTTCGAAAATGAGAGGTTCACACATGTCCTTAAATAGATCAGCTCATCGTTCTGTTTTGGTTACAACCACCTCTTCTGAAAGGAGAGACAGCGTAAAAATCTCAGTGAACAGGCAAGAGGTTTGGTTTTGTTTTGTGGTTTTTTAAAGCGGGAATGTGGAGCCAGGACTTGAGCGCTTTTTATGCAAAGTTGCTCTGGTCTCGAACGAACACAGATAATTCCGAGCGAGAATAATTTGCACTTTCCAAACTATCTAGTATATCATGGCATTCATGTTCTGAATTTAAATTTGGCTTTGCTTAGGGCGGGGAGGGTGGGGGAAGCCTTGTTTAAAAAAAAAAAACCCGAGAGAGAAAGAGGCGTAAGATGCCAACGGGGGAAAAAGCCGACCTCAAATGCAAGTCTGAAGACCAGAAGCAAAGTTTGCTTCAGTGCGGAGGCAGCAAAAGGGCCAGGATTAAGGGGGGCGGGGGGGCGGGAGGGCGGCGGGCGGTAGGACCGCGCAGACGCCGCACCAGTCGGGCCCGCAGCGCTGGCGCGGGCTGGGCCGCGGCAATTAGAGCCGCGCTGGCCACGCCGGGCCGGGCGCTGTCAGCCTTAATCTGCGCGTTGATGGGCAGCGCGGAGCCCGGGCTCAGCCCGCAGGAAGCACGACCAGTGAACCCATATTGCTTTGACAGTTGCACTCATCTAGAAATAATGCAAAACGCTATTTAGATGTACATATCACGACCCTGGGCTCGGGGAAGAAAACAATCTAATGAGGGGCTGGGAGGCTGCGGGGCGGCGGCGGGAGGTTTCGGAGGCGTGTGGCTGCAGGCTCGGGGGGCTCTGGGCGTCCCCTCCCCCGTCGCGCTCCTCTTACAGCTCCTCGTGCTTGAGGCGGTACGAGCGCCGCGTCAGCGCCGGCTTCAGGGAACTGCTCTTGGCCTCCGAGGCTTCGGTAAAGAATTTGAAAATTGACGGGAAGCTCTTCCACGACGTTAGCTCGTGACGGTCGGTCCCTGCACAAACAAACCGGGGGCGGGGTGGGAGGGGGAGAAAAGCAAGAAAACAGATTCGGTTACGAGTGGCAGGTGGGGGCGCGGAGACGCCACGGTCCCGCCGGGCCGAGGCCGGGGCGCAGCGGCTGAAGCCCCGCGTGGAAGCCCGCCCTCGGAGCCCGAATCCCGCAGCCCGCGCGCTCACGGCCCCGCGCCCGCCCCCTCGCGGTCGCGCGTGTCCCTGGCCCCGCGCGCTCCTCCACCTGTGGGTTCGCGCGGGCCGCGGCCGCCTAAGGCGCGTCCTCCGCCGGCGGCCTCGCCCGCCCCCTGCCCCTAGCCACTCCCACACACACCCCCGGGGGCCGCCCCCGACGCGGCCACGCTTCCCGACTTCCACGCGGGGAGCCCGAGGCGCGACCCCGCGCCCTCCCCCCCAGGCGTCCGCCCGTTTGGGCCAATCCCGGCGCGCCGCGGCCCAGCCCCGCCCCTTTCCCCGAGCGCCGCGCGCGCTCCCGGATTGGTTTCCCCGGAGCGCCGAAGCCTGCGTCCGCACCCACCCGCAGCACTCACGTTCCGGGGCTTTCCCAGAGGATAAATAATAATAATAATAATAATAATAATAATAATAATAATAATAATAATAATAATAATAATAATAATAATAATAATAATAACAACAACAACAACAACAACAAGGATGATGATGATAATGATAATGATAAATAAAATAAAAACCAGCGGGAATTTGGGCCTCCCCTGGAAGCCGTGCACTTAGACCTAACAGTCTCCACGAGGTCACTGCTACCAAATTATTCCGGACGTTTAATAAGGGTCCAGATTCAACATGCCTAAGAGTGAGGCAGCCACATCTTTATAAACACTGTAGGGGCCAGTTTCAGAATTACAACAAACATGTTTTCAAGCAGTGACTCCTAAAAGAGCACCTATTAGTCAGGAGGAAGTCAACGCAGAACATGGATCTTAGTTACTAAGTTATAGGGTTATTTAACTTTAGCACAGCCTCTTTCTGTAGCTTCGATTTAACATGAATGTCTAGTTTTTTTTTTTATCAGACGAACCCTCCATTCAGCATAGACTGGAAATAACAGTGACGTACACATGTGAGCAGATGAGGAAATTAAATTGTTTTTGATTCCTGAGGTAGGCTGTATATCATTTTGCAAGAAGCTTCATGACTTAACAATTTTTAATTAAAAAAATGAAAATGTAATGGGACTCTCACACAAACGAGTGTCTAGCTTTGAAACAGTTGAAATATTCTCGTAGATCATTCAATTATGCAAAGAGATACTGCTTGGAAGACTTCAGATTGAGGTGGGGGCTCCGTCTGATACTTTAACATTGTTAATGATAATTCTTTAGTCTGTAATAGTAGGTCATTGCTATGGTTACTCTACAATGGTGCAACACTTTGCTTTCCCCTTCAGCTATTTGCTGAGACCTGGTAACCACATTTGTTGCTTAGCAACAGTTTTGTGACAGTATCACAATCTGGGAGTTACAATAAGGATGCTATGGCTGCGGTTGGCCAGAGAGCAGAAAGCTAGCTTGTGCCCCTGACTTAGCTGTGGAAGCTGGCCCTGGAGGAGAAACCCTGCAAGCGGAGACCCTCACAAGGATGCTCTCGGCTCTCTTCTTAGACTGGCCTTCTGAACCGATATCTGGGACGAGATCCAGGATGGAAGTCGTATTCTTGACAAGATCTTCCAGCACTACCGCTTTAGTCATTCAAACTAAAAATGATATCATTTCTCTATTTGCTTATTCATTTTGGTCAGAATTGAATGTTATTTAATGGGAGAGTGACGGGTGTAGGCTTAAAAGGCAAATCCTAAAGTGCCCAACTGGCCTTAGTGGAATTTTTAAGGGAAATTAAGCCTATGCCTACCTACATCAATGGGGGTTGTAAAACGTCAGCTTCGCTAATAATAAATATCTTCAGATAGTTACTGCTAACGTTCTTACTGATTTCTTTAACTGATGAATCTTCTGCATAGGATCCAGCCACAAGCCCGCAGTTCTAGATATGCTCAGACATACCTGCTGAAGTATCTGTGAATGTAGCTTAGAAAAGGGCCCCAGTATCTGAACAGGTTTATGCAACGCTTCTATGTCTATGGTGTTTCTAACTCGTTTCATTTCAGTGGTTACTAACTGCACTTAAGATGGTAATAAATTTGAAAACCTATTGTATTCTTTTTGAAAGACGATTCTCAGATGTACACTGCACTGCAACACCCAACCACCCCTAAACACAGTAAGCAAAAAAAAAAAAAAAGGGTGTTAATTGTCTCTTTTCCTTCTCATTTCCCTTGCTTCCAGGCTCATTTGGCGTTTCCTTCATAGCGATCACACTTACACTTACTGGTGTTACAGGGCTATGATCAATTTGTGAGCGTTCTCTGGGAAGTCTTCTCATAATTCCTCCCACCCCTTGAAAACCAATTCAGTCTATGAATCTAGAGGGACCCAAGGAGTCAATGGTCTGAAGCAATTTTAACTCCTTTATTTTCTTCCTTCCTGGTGACAATCTTTCTGAAGGATGAACAAATTTCCCTGGTGATAAAATCACTACAAAGGCTTTTTAGTTTTAGCTTATGATGACTCTCTGCTTGATTAGTCCTGAGCTGATGAAAAGACTGAAGTCCCTGAGTTAACGGAGTACCTGCACTGGCTCTCAACATTTGCTCTCGCAATTTATGAGTATAAATAATGAGAATATGAGGTCACTGGAAGGGAAATTGCTAGGAGCAAAGGTAATAGGCAATGTGGGTTAGAAACAGAATTACAAGGAGTGGGTTGGGGTGGGGTGAGGGTGGTCCCTAAAACTAAGAGGTTGCAACATGGTTATATTAGGAAAACAAAGCTTTCTTTTCTAAACCTCTGAAAATGTATTATTAATAACTTAAAATTAGCATTTGGAAGTTAGAGTTTTGAATGCCCATCTAGCACTGTATATACACACACCTCAAGTACACAGAGGCCATTTTTGAAAATCAGGGCCAGGATTTAATAACAATATTTACAAATTAATATGAATCTTACCCATCAAAGAAGGAAAACTTATTTTTATTAATATTTTATTATACCACCGTGAGATATACAATTACAACGTTGTTCATGTTTGGGGGTTTCGGTCACAAGTGTTCCAGCACCCCGCCTCCACCAGTGCCCAATTCCCACCACCAATGTTCCCAATTCCTTCCCCCACCATAGCCTGCCTCTATGGCAGGTTCTTTATCTCTTTTCTCTCTCCCTCTATCTCTTTTCCTTCTCTTACATATTGTGGATTGCAATACATACACTTAGAGGCCATCATGTGCATTTTTTTTTGCCTGTATTTAATGCTCAGTTCTAGGTTGGTAGTAGCCCTTTCGACATTTATTTGCACATGTTCCCTTCTCTGTCTTACCTAACCTTTGACTTCCACAGGTTTGTGGTAATTTCCACCTTTGGTAAGACCACCCGATCCACATTTCGCCTGACATTGCATTTTGGTATCATAATATGTATATATATATATGTCATGCAAATAAATGCAGTCATTCTATATCTCTCTCTTTCCTGACTAATTTCACTCAACATGATCCTTTCCATGTCCATCCATTTATAGGCAAATTTCATAACTTCATTTTTCCTAACAGCTGCATAGTATTCCATCGTGTAGATGTACCACAGTTTCTTTATCCAGTCATCAGTTCTCGGGCATACTGGTTGTTTCCAGGTTCTGGTTATTGTGAATAGTGCTGCTATGAAAATAAAAGTGCGGATGGTGTTTCCGCTGTGTGTTTTTGGCTTCCCAGGGTATATTCCCAGGAGTGGTATGGCTGGGTCAAAAGGGAGCTCAATTTCTAGTCTTTGGAGGAATGTCCATATTGTTTTCCAGAAAGGTTGTACAAGTCAACATTCCCACCAACAATGTATGAGAGTCCCCTTTAAAGAAGGAAAACCAGGGGGCCGGAGTGATAGCCCAGCAGGTAGGGCGTTTGCCTTGCATGCGGTCGGCCCATGCCAGCCTGGCTTCGATTCCGGCATCCCATATTTTTCCCCAAGCACCACCAGGAGTAATTCCTGAGTGCAGAGCCAGGAGAAACCCCTGAGCATTGCCGGGGTGACCCAAAAAAGCACAAAAAAAAAAAAAAAAAAGAAGGAAAACTTTTAAAAGCCATTTTATATATTTAAAAAATACACTAGTGTAGGGGGCATTTTTTTCAGCAGGAAATATGAGGCAATTTTATATTATTTAGTTATGAAATGATATAAAAGGAAAAAGTTTAGGCCAATACAAAGAAAAATAAGCCACAGTATTTATTAACAAGCTGTAATGATATATAGGTAACATGAAAACTAGTCCGTTTAATGCCTGCCAGGTTACTTATCCAGCTTCATGTTATTTGAAAAATTTATATTCTAGTAACATAATTAACATATATTGTATTATTATCTAAACTATTAAATCAGCCTCAAAATAAAATATAAAGTTTCTTAAACATAGTTTTAAGTCTTAATTCTTGTGTGTGTGTGTATGTGTGTGTGTGTGTGTGTGTGTGTATGTGCTTAAGACTGAACATAGGGCCACACACATGCAAAGCAGACACTTGACCATTGAGTAATATTCCTAGCTCTCAGTAACACATCTTTTTGTGTTTTCTGTTTCTTGTTCTTTGGACCACACTCAAGGCTTTGCTCAGAGGTCACTTCTGATGATGCGTGGGGACTGAAATGTAGTGCTGGGTCAGCCGTGGGCAAGGCCTTACCTGCTGCACTATCTCCCCAGCCCCTTAATCAGAGGCTTTCAATAAGGACGGGAATAATCTTTGTTTTTTTTTGCTTTTTGGGTTACACCCGGCAATGCTCAGGGGTTTCTCCTGGCTCTGCACTCAGGAATTACTCCTGGCGATGCTTGAGGGACCATATGGGATGCCGGGGATCAAACCTGGGCCGGCATGGGCCGCCACGTGCAAGACAAACGCCCTACCTGCTGGGCTACCACTCCGGCCCAGGATGGGAATAGTCTTAAGAAGACTTTTGGAAAAAACCTTTTGTGTTTGTTTCTGGACCACAATCAGCAGTGCTCAGGGCTCATCTTGGCCTGGCTCAGATGACTGTATGGGGTGTCAGGGAGTGAATCTGGGTCAGGTATATGCAAACCGAGACACTGTACGTTCTCTGTATCATTTTAGAAATTTGTAATGATATTTTTGGTGGGCAGGAAGGACACTACGATGCAAAAAAAGAAATGTCCTCATGATTTCTGTCTGACTGTGGCAGTCATGATCAAATAGGGAAAACAAGAGAAAAAAGTACAATTCAGAAATTACCTTGTAGTTCTGAATAAACAGTAAAACACACTGTCTGCTGAAACCGGACCATGAACAATTTCAATAAATCGCCAGCCCCCAAATCCTTCTTTGCTTCTAAGAATCTGTAATTTCAGTTATAAAATTATTCTAACTGGAAAAATAAGTGGAAAATTAATCCTATACTCTTGTTTTCTAGTTGATTACACATACAAAAAATTTGATAGATTAAAACAAATTATAAGCAAGATAAGGGTTTGACAATTAGTCCTCAAAAAATATGATTAGAAAGAGTAATTGCCAATAAGTGGGGAGAAGGCCACTAATGGGTACATCCTGCAATTTTCAGGGCAGGACAGCAAGGAAAAGGATTGTTCACTCTGTACCTCATGTGGCATTCTGCTGTTTCTCCATTCCTCTAGTAGCTAAAACCTATTTATGATTATATGAGCTTGGAATTTAGACTTCTAATCTCAAAGTGCTTTTAGCATGATTCTAGTATGCATGGACTTTTCCAGGCATCCAACTCCCATGAAAATTGGAGTTTTGTACTTTATGCCATTCAAAATGTTACCAAAAGAAGTTTAACAGCTTCAAAAATTTCATTGTAGCCTACTACGCTTGAGTCACGAGAAACACACCTGCATTGCGGCTGCTGAGTTCCCAGTGGTTCTATGCAAGAGTCACATAAATGGCCACTGTATTAAGGCTTTTCATGGGCCAAGCATCTTGAATATCGATAAGCACATTATTCTTACTATAAGCTTTTATTACTTCATATATAAAATATTACAGTAATTTAGCCATATCACAAGTACATAAATTATGTTATCTCTACACTGCATTTCAGGGTAATAAAAGTACTGTATAAAACTCATTATAATATGTTGTATTTAAGTAATCAGGGGTCAGTTGAAATACAATTGAATTAAAAAATTACTTTAGAGATTAGTGTCATCTGAACCATAGCTAGTCTAAGCTCTCTTTTTATTGAGTAGAAAAAAAATCCTTTTCTCTCTTGTGTTTCTTCCATAAAAACTGCTTGTCACAAGTTATTCACTGTGACGTAACTCATAGGCAGGATGCAAGGAAAATGCCAATTAAAGATATTACAGTGACTATCCTTAACCCATCACTTGTTTTTATAAAAAATGTATGTAGCAGATTTCAAAGTGGTAAAACATAACACAAATTGTCCAATATGTTAGAACTTGGGCCGGAGTCATAGTATAGTGGGTAGGACATTTGCCTTGCATGCGACTGATCCAGGTTTGATCCCCAGCACCAATATAGTCCTCGAGCACTGCAGGAGTAATTCCTGAATGCAGAGCCAGGAGTAGCATCTGAGCATTGCTGCGTATGACCCCAAAAAAGAAAATAAAAGTTAGAAATTTAAGTATCAAGGATGAGTTGATAAATCATATGAGAAAGAGCAAATGTTAAAATATGGCATTTGTTTTCCCAAGACTACTGACTTATGAAAAAGTGTTTTGTAATGGAACTGAAAAGTAAAAAGCTACATTTATGTAAGAACATTTGGAAATAAACTGAAAGTGGTTAGAAAGGGCAGAAAGTGTGGAATGATCAAATAAGAGGATGAGAGATGAAAACACTGTATCATTTGTTCCATCAATTCCTTAGTTCTTCCTGTGATGACTCGAATCCAAGAATTTATGAATTGGTTTATCAGTGTTAGAACAGCTTGGGGCCAGAGAGATAGTACAGTGGGTAGGGCCCTTGCCTTGCACGCAGCCATCCCATATGGTCACCCAAGCACCGCCAGGAGTGATATTCCTGAATGCAGAGCCAGGAGTAACCCCGAGCTCTGCCGGGTGTGGCTCAAACAACAAACAAAAGATGACTGACAACTTGAGTAAGTTCTCACTAAGGACATAATTTATTATTATTATTTTATGTTTTGGCTACACCAAAAGGTGATTTAAGAAGTGACTCAACAAGAAACCGGTGTGCGTGTGTGTGTTTATGCACGTGTGTGCAGGCACGCATGTTCAAGTGGTGTCCCCAATGGACGCTGAGCCGGAAACCTGCGCACGAAGTATGTGAGCCAGCTCTCTGAGTCATCTTCTCAGCTCCAAAGGCATAATTTAGAGTTCCTTGGTCAGCCAGTCGCTATTAGAATCACAATTAGTCCTCTTCCTTTATGTGGGTCCTAGACCAAAAGGTCATGAAACAATTTGGAAAATCTATGCATAATTTACATGTTAGGATCTAGAGTAGAATAGGGAATGTAATGTCACAAAACCAGCTCTGAGTTGCAAAGATCACCCCTTTTTACACCTTTGTTTCATGGCGAAATGCATGTTCCCCCACCATCTCATTAACCCCACCGCCAACAAAAGAATTCATTTTAAAAAGCAAAATGCAAAGAATACATTTCATCACTTTCCTCTGAGAAAGGGAGAGAGAAAAAAGCCCTCGATATGAAACACATTAGTATTAACAGGACATGTCTATGATACTTTCAAAATGACAAGGCTTGATTTTAAAAATTGATCTTTAACAAGAAAAAGAAATACGGGCAATTAGGAAGTAATGAAGACCCTGTCAATATAGCTATGTTGATAATAACAGGTAAGGGAATTCTTGGGAAAATCTAATATATAAAAATCAGGAGGTCTGTAATATGCATTATTGAATCCCAGTGGGATTAACTAATGAATTTATGAGCTCACCAGCAGTTATTTTTAGAAAGTTATAAAGAATTAGAGATACCAGAGCACTGAAAAATAATGTGCTTTCTAAAAAGAAATAAAAGGTAACTACTGAAACTCACTTAAAAATGAATTCTGGGGCTTCTAAGTAGACTGTCATGAAAGAACACAAACTTAGCAATATTGAGGGGAGAGAAAAGCTCCTAGTAGAGGCTTTCCAGGGTAGCAGGCCTTAGAAGTGAGTCTCAACTCAGCAGGCATATTTACTGAAACTCTGAAAAGCAAATACAAACACTGCTCAGCAAACTGAACTGCCTGGCAAAACTATCTGTGAGAGAAACGTGCAAGTTTCTTTCCGTTGCTAACACAGTGGCGGGCAGTTACAAGCTGAGATTTTGTCTGGACCCTAAAGGCAAGAGAATTAAGCTTGACCAGAGATGACAGATAAAGTGGCAGAAACTTTGGGGTCATTTGCAGCTTCTGGGGTGGCCAGTTCTTATTTTCATATTCTTATCTGTGCCTCTTGTCTAGGGAAGTGGAGCCACACTGAGAGGGGCTGGGCAGGGCAGCTGAAGATCAGGGAAGATGACCCAAGGGTAGAACAGACAGCCTGCAGGAACTACAGGTCTCTGACAGTGAACCTGGCAGACCTCCAGTGAACCTTCTTCTATCCAATAAAAAGGGCCTGTTTTTATTGTTTCATTATCAAACAATAATATTGTTTTATTATCAAAACCAGACAGCTGGTGGAGAAGTGCTTTTCCTCCTTTTAATTCTTGTCTCATATACTACTCCTAACCTAGCTACAGGAAGAACCTCTGGGGCTATGTTTCTATTTATCTATTCATTTATTTTATTTCTGAGTTTGGGGTCACACTCACCAGCGAACCGGGTTTATTCCTGACCCTGTGCTCAGAAATCATTCTGGGTGATAATGCTCTAGGACCATAGGGAGTACTGGGCATCACACAAGCGTTGGTTGTGTGCAAGACAAGCACCTTATCCCCCTGTATTATCTCTCTGGCCCCAGTGATTTGCTATAAAATTGGAGCCCAGGGGTGGGTCAGAGCAATAGTACAGTGGGTACGGTGCTTGCCTGGCGTGATTGACCCAGGTTTGGTACCTAGCACCCTATAAGGTCTCTGAACACTGCCAGGAGTGCAGGGCCAGGAGTAAGCCCTTAGCATGGCTGGGTATGATCTAAAGACCAAAAAGTAAAATAAAATAAAACTGGAGCACTGGGATGAGGAAGATGAAGAAGATGGCCCGAAGGGCAGGTCCTGGTCCAATGCCCAGCATCACATGTTTCCAGGAGCACTTCTAGGAGCACCAAAACAGGAGTAGCACCCATACCTACATACCAAAACACAGTGAAATACAATTTGATCCCAGGTATGGGCCAAAGCTCCCTTTTATCCCAAGTTTCCCTTTGTCATTTTCAAAGGAAACTTTATCAAAGAATTGTAGAAACAGAGAGCTGGAAACAGAAGAATTGTAACAACGATTTCCTTAAGTGCAAGTTTCTTTTTTTTTTTCTTGCTTTTTTTGGGTCACACCAGCAATGCTCAGGGGTTTCTCCTGGCTCTGCACTCAGGAATTACTCCTGGCGGTGCTTGGGGGACCATATGGGATGCTGGGGATCGAACCCAGGCTGGCACAGGCCGGCCGTGGTGCAAGGCAAATGCCCTACCCGCTGGGCTATTCTGACCCTATTATTCCCAGAATAACATGCAGAGGGTCTTACCAGGCCCTATTCTAAAATAATACTTCGAAAGAAGCAGATCCAACTTGCCAGAGAACTGACAGAGTTCTCTTTAATCCAGTTTTCTGATTTTTTTGCTATGGATTCCAGAGTGGTCAGTATGTTTTTAGATAGATAGATAGATAGATAGATAGATAGATAGATAGATAGATAGATAGATAGATAGATAGATAGATAGATAGATAGATAGATAGACAGACAGACAGATAGAGAGTAGATTGATAGATAGTAGATAGAGAGATAGATAGATAGATAGATAGACAGACAGATAGATAGTAGATTGATAGATAGTAGATAGATAGATAGATGGAGAGATAGGATAAACAGAGAGAGAGAGACAGAGAGAGAAAAGAAAGAAAAGGAAGGTAGGAAAGAGATAAGGGGTGATTGGTGAGTTATTTGGCAGGGGGTTGGAGCAAACTTCATAGTGGCTCAGGGGTTATTCCTGGCTTTGTGCTTACGTAGTGCTGGGGATCCAATTGGGGTTGGCTGCCTACAAAGGTGAGTCCCTTAAGCCCTGTACTATATCTCTAAGGGTGACTGAGAAAAGCTGTGGATAGGTGGCAGGAAAGGTAAGAGAAATGAGCTGCAAAACAATTTTCCTGGTTAGGGAGAAAGAGAAAGAAATTAAATTGAGGAAGTTAATAAGAGAAGGCAGAAGGGAAGAATGGGGGTGGGGTGTAGGAGTGGTGTAGCTCCATAGTCCAACCACAGAGTTAACACCGAGAACAGGAGATTCAAGCTACAACAGCCAAACTTTAAAAAGGGTGCCTGTCAAGGTGGGGGGGTGGGGACAGGAGGGAACCTGGGGGCGTTGGTGGAGAGAAGCTGCTAATGATGGTGGACGTGGTGCTCGAACATGATATGTCTAAAATTCAGCTACAAAAACTTTGTAAATCATGGCTTATAAAATTTTAAAACACATAGTGGGTGTTGGAACATTGCATAACTGAATGACTGAAACCCAATCATGAGCAGCTTTGTAATGGTCTCTGTCACAGTGACTCAATTAAAAAAAGAATATATGTATTAAATAAGGATGTTACTAGAAAAATATTTCCAGCAATTTTCTCATCTTAAGAAACCTTGCACAGGGCCAGAGCAATAGCACAGTGGGTAGGGTGTTTGCCTTGCACGCAGCCGACCGATCCCTAGCATGGTATCCCATATGGTTCCCGAGCAACGCCAGGAGTAATTCCTGAGTGCAGAGTGAGGAGTAACCCTGAGCATTGCTGGGTGTGACCCAAAAAAGAAAAAAAAAAGAAAAAGAAAGAAAAGAAACCTTGCACAATGATTGTGCTGGAGATACACTAAAAATGAAGGGGCTGATATAAAAACCCACAACCCAACCCTCAAAACACCCATAATAATAATTTTCTTGCTTAAATCCAGGACAACTGCAGAAGGATCAACTCAGAGGCAAATGCATTAGCCTTGGCAGCCGGTGGTCAGCTGTATGTGGAGCGAGGCCCAGGGTGCTTCTTTTTTTTTTTGGGTCACACCGGCAAGCTCAGGGGTTTCTCCTGGCTCGCACTCAGGAATTACTCCTGGCGGTGCTCGGGGACCATATGGGATGCCGGGGATCGAACCCGGGCCGCGCGGCCGCCGTGCAAGGCAAACGCCTACCCGCTGGGCTATCGCCCGGCCCCAGGGTGCTTCTAGTCAGGGTCATGTGCTACCACATCAGTGTGACCCTCCAGGACAACACAGCCGGATCTTCTGCCTGCACCTGACTAAAACGTGACTCCAGGCAAGTAACTAAAGATGTGCGAGCACCACTGTTGGGAGTGTGATGTCCAGAGATGACCACAATCAAATGTGTGGGCACCACAACCACAGTGAGGGGGTGTGACCTCTGTTTACAGGGAGCAGCAGCAGTGAAACGGGAAGAGTGGGAGGGAGGTTTGCCTTGGGAAACAGCATCCTTTTTTCTGGGATAAATGCCCCAAAACACACTCCTGGGCTGCATATTAGCTGCACACTTAGCTGCACATTTAGTTTCTCAAGAAACTGCAGCACACTGTTTCCAAAGACAGTACTGTTTTATATTCTTCCCAGTAATGTGGAAATGTCTACAGATTTCTTTGCAACTCTGCCATTAATGTATTTAAATTGGGCAGACTTATTCCTCCCACTTCATTCTTCTTTTTCAGAATTGTTTTAGGTATTCTAGTTCCTTTGTACTCTCTTGTAATTTTTAGAATAATCTTGTCTATGTTTACTACACAGTAAAAATTACCTTGCCCCAAAAGAGTAATGTATTAGCTCGACTTCTGGAGGGTTAGCAGATGAAGTTAGCCACAGAGGAGGACAACCACATTGTTGTGGTTGTCAAAGAGCTCCAATAAAGACTCTCATGCACTATTTGCATGCACTATTGCTGGACGAATAGCACTATCCATGACTTTCCTAGAACAGGACAACGAGAAATTCATGCTTAGAACTTTGCTGGATGTGGCTGGTTGTGCCTCTACCTGGCTGATTTTAACTTAATCAGGACCCCTGCTGTGTAACTGAATGCAACATGTATGAATAGATTTCTGAGTCTTCCTGGCAAATGATTAAAAGTAAAGACAACCTTAGGACTAAATTGCAGTTAATATCAGAAATGGGGGTGGGTGGGGTTTCTAAGAACTCCAGAAGTTTATGTGCAGAATTTTTTTTGTGAAGTTATGCAAAATTCCTGCTGATTTTGACATCAGCTAGGTTAAACCTGGAAATCAATTTGGAGAACAGACTACTATATTCAATACCTGAATCTATGAATGTAACAGATATCTGAGCTTTGTTACTATTATTTTTATTCTTTTGGGGCTATCCCGAGCAGTACTAAAGGATCAGAGTGTGTGGGACTGGGGGAAGCCATATATGGGACGGGGGATTGAACCAGGCTGGCTACATGCAAGGTCATAACCTCTGTACTATCTCTCTGGCAGCTTTATTTATTTATTTATTTTATTTTATTTTACTTTTTTTTTTGATTTTTGGGTCACATCCAGTGATGTTCAGGGGTTACTCCTGGCTCTGCACTCAGGAATTACTCCTGACTGTGCTCAGGGGACCATATGGGATGCCGGGATCAAATCTGGGTTGGCCGTGTAAAGGCGAACTTCCTACTAGTTGTGCTATGACTCCGCCCAATTTTTAATATGCTTGTGGATAATAGTAAAAACAAATGTTTAACTTGATGGTATAAGCTCTTTGTATAATGATTCTGAATCCAGCAAGCTTGATACACGATCAATTTTGCCATACAACTTTATCTATGTATTTTGAATTTTCTACACAGTTTTCTATGTGAATAATTTCAGCTTTGTGTTTTCTTTTCTAGCTCTCATATCTTTATTTCTTCTAGTCATAAATTTAGGAAAACTTTAAACTTTTATAAAGAAGGTATCCTCAACTGAATTTATATAATTAATTAATGAAAGGAATAAAAGGTATCCTTTTATTCCTCACATCAAGCACATTATTATGAATAACAGAAGATTAGCATCAAATATCACATTTCATATTTGAGCTGAATTATTAATTTTGTGTCCACACCCAGCAGTGCTCATGGGCTATTCCCTTGCTTTCTGTCCAGGTGTCACTCCTAGTGACTGTTGGGGAAACATGGGTGCCTGGGATCTAATCTGAGCTCCCACATGCAAAGCATGCACTCAGCTCACAGAGCTATTTCTCCAGCCCTCCGATGATTTCTTCTTTTTTTTTTTGGGGGGTCACACCTGGCGATGCTCGGGACTTACTCCTGGCTCTGCACTTAGGAATTACTCCTGCGGTGATCAGGGGGACCATATGGGATGCCGGGGATCGAACCCGGGCGCATAGGCTGGCCGCGTGCAAGGCAAACCGCTGGGCTATCGCTCCGGCCCCACTGGGCTATTGCTCCGGCCCCGCTACGATGATTTCTTGATGACACAGTAAAAGAAGGCCTAATCACATCAAGCAACGTCACTGGTAGTGAAAACCACCTGCCTCGTAGGCTAGACACCAACAGAAGCTGGAGTGATTTCTATGACTTCTTTTCCTTCTAGTTAAGATAATATAGAAATAAACTTTTTTTCTTTTGGTCATACTCAGCTTTCGAGGCCACAGTTGCACTCATCTTATTACTGTAATTTCACTCCCAGTCTCGTCCACAAGCATTTTCTTTCTGAAAGTCCTTATAAGTTCCCCTCAATGCAGCTGTCCTCTAATGGCAAAAGCCCTTAAGTGATTCCGAACTTCTAGAACAACAGAAGCAATATAGACAAGACCATTTTTCACTAAGACAAAACTTCACTGATTATAATTTTACAATTAAAACATTTTGCTTTGTTTTGGGATCACTCCTTGAAGTGCTCGGGGCGGTTCTCCTGGTTCTGTGCTCGGGGATCACTCCTGGCTAGGTTCTGAGGGTGATATATGGTGCTAGGATCAAACCCAGTCACTGTGTGCAAGGTAAGTGGCCTACTTATTGTGGTATCACTCCGACCTTCGTAATTTAAAATTTACAATCCACCAATTCTTATTTTTTTAATTTTTTAAAAATTTTTTTTATTTTTACAATTACAAAGATATACAATTAAAAAGTTCATATTTGGGTTTTGGTCAAACAGTGTTGCAGCACCCATCCCGCCACCAGTGCCCATCTCCCACCACCAACATCCCCGGTTCCCCCCCCCCCCCCCCCCAGCCCTGCTCCATGGCAGGTTCTTTATTTCTTTCCATTTCTCTCTCTTTCTCTTTTCCTTCCCCTCCAGACTATGGATTACACAACATACATTAAAGGGTTGTCATGTGTATCTTTTTGCCTCTATTTAATGCTCAGTTCTAGGTTGGCATTAGTACCCTCGACAATTGTTAGCACACTGTTCCATTTTTTGTCTTACCTAGCCTCTGACTCCCACACGTTTGTGATAATTTCCACCTTTGACAAGACCTCCTGATATATGTTTCACTTGACCTTGGATATTGGTATCATAATATGTACATATATATTTATGTTATGCAGATAAATGCAGTCATTCTGTGTCTGTCTCTCTCCTTCTGGCTAATTTCGCTCAACACAATCTTCTCCATGTCCATCCATTTATAGGCAAATTTTATAACTTCATTTTTCCTAACAGCTGCATAGTATTCCATTGTGTAGATGTACCAAAGCTTTTTATCCAGTCATCGATTTTCGGGCACTCTGGTTGCTTCCAGATTCTGGCTATTAATCCACCAATTTTTAAATTCACTTTTAAAATGTGCTTTATAAGCACAGTATATTCCTAATATTAATTAGTTTAGAAATGACACGAGAACATATTTGACTGGATGAACTACTTCAACACCGATACTATTTCACATTATGAGGAGAGAGAAAATGAATGAGCTGTAAATTAAGATGAAGTTCTATTAAGACCCGTTTAATGTAGAAATGAAATAAGAGGTCATGGGGTAGAGGGATGGTCCAGTTGCAAAATCATATGCCTTGCAAGTGTGAGGTTCCAAGTCTGACCCTCACTGCTGTCCACATACACTGACTCTAGTTTCAGCAGCTCTGCTGCTCAGGATCCCTGACTCTGCGACATAGTTCTCAGTCTCTGTACAACCAGGTATGTATAAACATCACCACTATGGAAATGCAAGTGTGGAGACAGAGGGGCTAGCACGGTAGGACGGGCTACTTGCCTTGCAATGCAGAGAACCTGGGTTCAATCTCCAACACTCCACATGGTCCCCCAACCCTGCTAGGAGTGATATCTGAGCAGAAAGCCAGGAGTAAGCTCTGAGCACCCTTGGTGTGTCCCCAAACAAAACAAAATTAATATATATGTATATGCACCCAGTCAGGTAAGGAGCTGGAGAGGTAGTATAGTAGGGAGGGCATCTGCCTTGCATGTGGTCGATCTCTAGCATCCCACATGATCCCTAGGAACTGCCGGCCCCCGGCATTCCCATATGGTCCCCGAGCACTGCCAGGAGTAATTCCTGAGGGCAGAGCCAGGAGTAACCCTGATCATTGCTGAGTGTGACCCCCAAAAAGACAAAAAAACCCCCCATTTCAATGAAGTCTTTCATATAGGATTTTTTCATCTATGCAAGAGTCTGGAAGGTACTCAGGCTGGCGTCAGTCATTATTGCTCAAAAAAGGGAATGTTCTTCTCTGGAATTAAACATTTTTCTGGGTTAAAATATTATAACCCAGAGAATACTTATCCAGAGGACTGAGATATTGTGAACTTTATATGCACGATAAAATCAGCAACATTCCTCTGATTCCCATTTCTTTATTTTACATACTGGCTATATGCAGCATTTAAATTTCAGAGATGGGGAACAAAGTCTCTTTTTCTTTATTCTATTTTAAAGTCAGGATAGGAATTATCACTTGGATCTTATTAAGGTGGCAATGAATAGGAATTCTTTCCCAAAGTATCTCAAATATATCCTTTGGGCATATCCACTGTCGGCCGATGGCATCTATTATTTTATTTCTATTTCACAGGCAAATTAAAAATCATACTGACGGGAAATGCTTTTTGAATCCATTTATAAGGTTAACCATGGTGAAAGATTAATATGCACAGAGGAAAAAAAGATGTTGGTTACTGAACAGAAGGTGTCTGCAGTTGGTTAGATTTTAATGCTTTTGAATCAACAATATCTATCCATTAGTAGAAATATGGATTGTGAAAAACTTTTCTAAGACAAAATGTAAAGGAAGGAAAGCTTCTAGTATCAAGGCAAAAGTATTTGGGCAATTCCAATAAGAAGAAATATCAAAATCCATTTACTAGAAAAAATATTTCATAGTTGTGAAAAAAGACACCTGAAAATTCCATCTCTTACAGTGGTTTAGTAGTGAGTGTGTGTGGGGGCAGGAGAGGGAAGTAAAAATATTAATTCAATAAGAGGCTGCTGAGACAATGCAGGAGGTGAGGTACTTCACCTGTATGTGGCGAGCCCTGGTTCAATTCTGAGGCTCCAACTAAGGTCCCCTGTGCACCGCCCTGAGCACTCTGAAAACAGAGCCAGGTGGAGCCCTGAGCACTGCTGGATGTGGCCCACCACCAAAAGCAAAAAACAGAATGCATTAGTAGTCACTTTTGCTTAATATTTATAATCCTTCTAAAAATTTTATGAAGAGGAGAGAAATGGGATAATTTAGATTAATACTTAGATTAATACTATGGAAGATGAATTCAAATACTGTACCATGGTCAGCTGACAGTAAAAAAAATCTGAGTGTGCTATCAACACATCCAAAGAGGGACACACATCTGGTCAAGACTCACTCTTAATGTGAGTCTTAAGGTGATCTGAGCAAACTATTTGTGGAGAAGAGTTTTTCATGCTTGCATACTTAGTGAGGAATTATGATATGACACAGAAGATCAATTTAGGAGAAGCCATTCAAAGGAACATGTTAAGATTATCAACCCCTGCTTACTAAAGAGATCAAACGAATCCCTTTGTTGGGGACTGCCTGGATTCAGTAGGAGAAACTTCAGGAGTGACCCTTGTAGCTGGGAGGAACCATGTTGAACCCCAAGATTAAACCTCAGTAGGCCACATGCAAGGCAAGAACATGAACCCCTGTATTACGTATGCCACTGGACCCAAATTAATCACAATTACAAGAATAGATGACACAGATAATGTATTTAACAGTTGTATACCTATAAAATTACTGCTTCCAAATAAGAATTGAGCTCCAGAAAGTCTGACGTCATAATCTCTGGCAAGTATTTAAATGCAGAACTATTTTGAGATTGGGGTGGGGGTCATCAATATTTGTTAAAATAAATCCCAGAACTTAGGACGCCTAAACAGAATGTGTTCGTTCCCAAGGATGGCTCCTCTATCTAGGAAACAGAACCAATGAAAAGGGAAGAAGGGTCAAGATTTTTTTTTTTTCTTTTTTTTTTTCTTTGGGTCACACCTGGCAATGCTCATGGGTTATTCCTGGCTCTTCGCTCAGGAATCACTTCCAGTGGTGCTTGGAGGACCATATGAGATGCCGGAGATAAAACCAGGTCGGTCACATAGGAGGTAAACGCCCTACCCTCTGTGCTATTGCTCCAGCCTATCAAGATTTTCTTAAAAAGTTCAGTTTTGAAGCTAACCTCATCAAAAAATGGGGGAGAAGAAATTAACAGAAACTTCCAAAAGAAGAAATTCGACTGACCAAAAGGCATATGGAAAAATGCTCATCATCACTAATCATCAGAGATGTAAATCAAAATAACAATGAGATATCATCTCATACCACAGAGACTGGCACATATCCAGAAGAGCAAGAACAGGTGCGGGCGTGGATGCGGGGAGAAAGGGACTCTCATCCATTGTTGGTGGAGAAGTTGACTGGTACAGTTTTTTTTGGAAAACAATATGGGCATTCCTCCAAAAACTAGAAATTGAGCTTCCATTTGATCCAGCAATACCACTCCTGGGAATATACCCTGGGAGGCCAAAAACACACAGCGGAAACACCATCTGCACTTCTATGTTCATAAACAGCACTATTCACAATAGTCAGAATCTGGAAACAACCAGAGAGCCTGAGAACGGACAACTGAATAAAAAAAAAACTGTGTAGGCCCATCACCTCTGTAGGGCCTTGGAAGCAGCTGGATGAGACTCACTCACCATAATAGCTGCTATTTTTGTGGTCCAGACCGGTACATCAAACGAGTGGAACCAATCATGTTCTAGAATATATTAAAATCTACAACGTGTAAGAAAGGGAAGTGAAGAGAGAGAGAGAGAGAGAGAGAGAGAGAGAGAGAGAGAGAGAGAGAGAGAGAGAGAGAGAAAGAGAGAAAGATAAAGAACCTGCCATGGAGGCAGGTTGGGGGAAGGGGGAGGGAGGTGGGGACACTGGTGATGGGAGATGGACAGGGGTAGAGG
>JAJIBD010008485.1:0-70051 GCA_021461705.1 Cryptotis parvus | reverse complement strand
GCTTCACACCGTGACGCAGCTGAGAAGCTGGGCCTGAAGCCCACTGTTCTGTGTCTTATGGAAACTGAGTTCTTGGGGACGCCACCTGGAGCAAGGAATTGCTCTCTGCAGAAAGGAATGTCAGTCCTCACCTTG
This sequence comes from Cryptotis parvus, assembly GCA_021461705.1. NCBI lineage: Eukaryota > Metazoa > Chordata > Mammalia > Eulipotyphla > Soricidae > Cryptotis > Cryptotis parvus. Next base: position 69,916 of record JAJIBD010008485.1, on the reverse strand, counting down.
TCACAGCCGCCCGATCTGTCGCCTTTCCTCGCAGAGAAGAATTTCAGGAGGAGGCAGAAATAGTGAAGCAAATAGTGTTTATTTAAAGAAATGTGCTTAGAGAACTGAGAGGAAGAGAGAAAACTATGTCCGAGAGAAGATGGGCTACTACAAAGTGGAAAAAACCAGAGAACAGCTTTTGGGAGGTGCTGTACAATTTTCCCAAATTGATTGGATCTAGATTTCTTTGCATAAAAGTTAATCTGCGTGTTGTCTCAGGGAAAACTTTGGACTTCTGTTGGCCCTTTCATTATTCATCAGGACCTGGAGATTTTCCTGTAGAGTCTCCGTTTCCTAGGGGTGGGGTCTGCTCTTGTCTAGGTGGTGCCTCAGTTTCTCCATCTCCAAAGAGGTCAAGTTCTGAATCTTCGCGGGATGCGTTGCTCATGCTTTTGGGCTCGCTCATGCTAGTCAGTTACTTCTTAAGTCGCACTGTTTTCCAAAAATTCATTACCAGGGTCACCTATTTTTCTGCTTCTAATATTGCCCAGAATTTTATCCCAAGAAGGATGAAATTTCTTGCTTTGAAGTCTTACTGTTATATATCCAGTCACGTCGACACACTTGAGTTCTGTTGACACACTTCAGATGGGAGCATAAGGCCCCTCCACGTAACTGCTTCTCAGCGAGCGAACGCGGACATCATAAAAGCTGATCCCGATTTTAGAACTCTGGAAATTACACCCAAGGCTCGCAGTCATCCTAAAAAAATTGTGAAATGACTGAATCACTGTACCCGGGTGCATCTTATTGTTTTGACTTGTCTTGTTCCTACTCCTCCGCAGCTTCATGGTAGCTCTCAAAGCGATCAGCCGTGGATCCCTGCAGGGGAAGAACAGGTTGGCATTCCCTGGAAGAGCCTTGCCCCAGAGAGCTGGCACTGACCGATGGGAGCAGCCTGCTAGGCTGCCTGCGCCAGGCTTGTTTCTACTTTGACCCGACTCGGACGGCCCGCTGCTGAAGCCGTGTTCCGGGGTCTGCTGAACGCAACCGCAGCAGCTGTTTAACCTGCAGCTGCCCCCAGCAGAGTGTTAGCAGTTGGGGCAGACGAGGTCGGCCAGAGGAAAGCAGGATGGAGTTTAGGGAGGCGCTCCACCCTGCACGTGTCGTTTCTTTTTACTCTGTGGGATTCCCTCTTCCGTATTTTTTCCCTACTTCCTAAATAAGGTGATTTACTTTACTTCAAAAAAAGAAAAAGCACATCTTGGGAATATGCTTTCCATGGGAGCTTTGAAAAGCTGCGATAGAGGGCGGAGAGACAGCATAGAGGGTAGTGAGGAGCCGTTTGCCTCACATAGCTGACCCGGGTTTGATCCCCAGCATCCCAGATGGTTCCCCGATCACCACTGGGAGTAATATCTGAGAACAGAGCCAGGAGTAAGCCTTGAGCACTGCCAGGAGTGACCCACCCCCAAAAAAATTTAAGAAAAGCTGTAATAGTACTTGAGAACAGGGTTTTTAAACTTTTACCAGTCATCACTTTCTTTTCACCTGAGAAGAATTTTACGTCACCCCAGGTGTATGTATGTAAAGTAGGGGTACAGGTAAAACATTTACTAATAGATCATAAAGATTAGGAATTTAAAAACCAAATTTTAAAATTTTACCTTGGGGGGCTTCCCAAGTGGTGCTCAGGAAATTCAAGTCTTGGCCAGCTGTATTGGTGCTTGGGTCTTTGGTACAGGCGTGCCGGAGCCTCTGTGGTAATGCTTTGGGCCTCCAGAGCTTTGCCCGATGGTGCTTGGGAGCCATAAGGTGCTGTCATCAGCTCAGAGTCAGCTGCAGAAAGGTGTGTGCTTTGCCCTGTGCTCTTGTCTAGCACCTAGACCAAATTTTTTAAAATTTCAGGTGAATCTCTACGATGTTGCGACCCACCATGTAAGAAATAAACTATAGAATAGAGACTTTCAGCCTTTTCATACTTGGAGGGCTGGTACTTCCCGCACACCTGTCCACACCGGGAGTCAGTAACCACTGCTGTACATTGATACCTTCTCATGCCAGTGGGCCACATTAAACTGATAGCAGCAGTTGAAAACCACTGTTTTAGACCAGACTTAGGGACAGGCTGTGTGTTTCACCAGGACGGAGACGTAGAGGACTCTATCCTCGGATCCGTTTTATCTTGAGGTTCTGCATGAGGAGAACGTAAGTGGTAACCAGTTGAGGTGCTGAGAATGTGCCCAACACGCACAACCTTTTGGTGACCAGTGGGGTACTTTTTGGCTTAAGGCATTTGAGAATTTCTCTATCCAGGTTCTATTAGCTGACCACTAAGCTGACAAGCTTCAGTGGCTAAACATAACCCGAAGATAAAGACTTCCTGGAATTACACTAAACACATAGCAATGACAATGAGCGACATAATTTGCAAGGGTTTTGATGATTTTTAGAGTTGCCACCTTACATTAAAGTGTCCAGTTTTCAATACCAGAAGCATAAGACACACAAAGAAATGGGGAAATGTGGTTGAAGTTCTTATTTGGTGCGGGGTGGGGCGGGCATGTCTTGTGGCGGTGGTGCTCAGGGCTTACTCCCCTTTCTCTGTTCAGGATCACTCCTGGCACTGTTTTGGCAAGGGAGGAAGTTACGGGTGGGGGACGCGGGGCGCAGGCATGTTTGGTACCAGGCATTAAACTGGGGTTGGCTGTGTGCAAGGCAAGTGCCTGAACCCTTAGAGCATCTCTCCAGCGCGGTTTCCCCAGCTTCAGTTCTTATTAACAGTTAGCATAACCTTTCCTAACTGCACACAGGTGGTCCGGAACTTGACTTGAATGAATGAACTGACTTTGCTGGTCATACTTAGCTGTGTTTCAGAGATTCCCCATGCATTGCCTTTTGTAGTTTATAATAAGACAAACGCTGGTTGGGTTTATTTTTTTTTATTAAGTCTAAAATAGGGTTTTTACTGAGTGAAAACTCAGAAAAAACCATACATTAGTCCAAATGAATATTTATTACTGTTGTGGAACATTTGAAATTCCTTTCTGTAGGCAGTTTATATGCCTGCTAAAATGAATTTATTCAAAGGCTGGATCTCTTAAATGTTTCGGGCGTGATGCTACCTTTATAATTTGAGTTTTTAACACATTTTGTTCACAGATGACTGTATGTGTAATTACCTTTAGTCAAGTACTCATATTTCTTTATAGCTTACTTTTTTATAATAATCATTGAAATGTCAGATACAGTAAATTGATGTTAAGTCTGCTAATCAGCTAATTGAAAATACCTGGTTGACTAAAAAGCCTCAATTCCATAATATATTCAGATGACAAACTTTCATACTGTTTTGATGAGCATTTGTGTTGATAGCAGAAATTCACGGTTGTCATTACTAAATTGACGTTTCCTGATTCAGTAGAAAAGGGAAACCCGGAAAATCTAATGTTCTCGTTTAGTGCCTTGTTAATCATTATTTCCTGTTTCCATCTACTTATTTTTTTGTCTACTTACTGTTTTCCTTTCCTCCCAGTGTCTGGGAAGTAAAAGACGTCCTGCCACTCTGGCCAGCTCCAGAACTCTGTGTCCTGAAAGCAGAACATGCTATTGAATGTGTGTTGAGGCCAGCCAGGGAGGGTGTGGTTGCACCCCGAAGGGTGGTGACAGACTGCAGTGGTCATCAGTGCTGAGGCGGCCAGTATTCAGAGGGATCAGGCGACCCAAGAGCTCAGCCGCAGTTGTTCACCAGAGAGGGCCAGCACCAGCTGGGGATCCTAATGGATCACGAGATTATAAGTAACTGAGCACTTAGTCAGGGTAATTGCTCAATAGTCGGGCATCTTCCTGGCATGTGTGAGACCCTGAGTTCTTTCTTGGCACTCCACGTGTGAGTCCCCATACACCAACAGGAAAAACAAAATAACTTGTTGAAGAACTTGGTTAGCAGAACCATAATCCCTTTTGAGAGTGAGTTTGGGTGTATACTCGGAAGCCCTTGACTTTCGTGCTTTTGTTTGGTCCACACTGGGTGGTGCTCAGGGGCTTATCCTGTTTCTCTGTGTGTGTGTGGTGGGGGGATCACACGGGGCCAGGGCGTACATCAGCCCTCCTCCATGTATGTGACTCAGCCACTGAGCTGTTTCCAACCCTTTTTGCCTTTTTTTTTACACAGTTTTGTTTACACAGATTATAGGAACATGTCAGCAGTTATTCTGTGAAAGAACTAAAACAAGGAAAAATAAAATGCAAGAGTTTTTTTGTGGAAATGGTATTGCATACATAGTAAACATATATGACATTTACATGGGGATGGCTGTAGGTATTCATAGACTTATGACTGTCTTCCGCTGTTGCAGGCTGTGGTGGCTGGGAGCTCGCAGCCATGCCCGCCGACATGGAGGTGGAGGAATGGGAGGAGGAGCCCAAATCCCCACTCCAAGTCCAGCCAGTGTGCCCCCCTCCCCCCCCACACACACATGTGAGCAAACCCTAGGAGCTATGTCGGACTCGGCCAGGGGGCTGGCTGAGCCATTTACCGCCCTCTGGAACTCCATGGGCTGCTCCACGTGGGGCTGAGCGGTGCACCTGTGGGTCTGAAGTGCCTCTCCTCTGCTGTTGCTGGCTGTGGCTGGCATGTTGGTGGGCATGGCTGTGAGCTCCCAGCCTCCACAGCCTCCAACAGCAGACATTCCAGACCCACAGCTGTGCCGCTTGGCCCCACGTGGAGTAGCCCATGGAGCTATGGAGGGCGGTAAATGGCTCAGCCAGCCCCTGGCTGAGTCCAACATAGCTCTAGGGTTTGCTCAAACATGCAGGGGGCCACGCTGGCTGGACTTGGAGCGGGATTTGGGCTCCTCCTCCCATTCCTCCACTCCATGTCGGTGGGCGTGGCAGCGAGTTCCCAGCCACCACAGCCTCCAACAGTGGAAGAGACACTCTCCAGATGACAGCTGTGCGGCACTTGGCCACTCTGTGGCCACACAACAGTCTTAGACAATAATGGAAGTTAGGACCAGGTCCTTCCCCGGATCTTTCACACTTATACACTGTATATAGTTCTAGGCAGGTTCTAGTCCTGGCCTGTCATCCCAGTGATTCTAGCAAGAAGCCAGAGGAACCCCCACACCATGAGGGTAGCCTTTCTCAACATCTGAACTTCACGCTCCTCAGAGTGCCACCGAGAGAAAAGCAGATCTCTCCCTGTTGAGGTTCATCAGTAAATTACGAGATGAGAGCCTACTACTGAGAGTATCCCACCCACATGGCAGAGCCTGGCAAGCTACCCATGTTGTATTTGATATGCCAAAAAACCAGTAACAATTATAGGCCTCATTCCATGACCTGAAAGAATGGTTTGAGGCTCTTCATGTCCTGGAGTGAACAAATGCCCTTGGGCTATACTAGTTTGCGACAGGACATATGGAGATGTTACTGGTGCCTGCTCGAAGCAAATCCATGAACAACGGAAGACAAGTAATACATGTCATACAAGAGATGACGGTCTTTCTTCACTTGGTGCTGGTTATGAACTTACTTTTTATTCCTTATTCTTGAAGTTGTTTGAAGACATATGACTTTCCCCGATTATTTAGACAAGTTAGCGTCACAAATGCTGTTGCCATTGATAAAGGCTAGAGGAGAGACCTCTCTGCTCTCACTGCAGCACGGGCGCCTGGCCCAGCAGGTCAGCTCTAAGCTTCGCCTCTCGCCACACCTGTTTTCTCTTTTCAGCTTTGGAAAGTGAGCAGCAAGGGGAGCCCCTGGGCCCCTGGAGTATAGACTTTAACATGCACTGGGCAAAGCTTTACACTCTCCTTGTTCTAAAGATAACATGCTAGTCGTAAATAGTTGCATGGTCATAGGTACTAAAAAGTCCGATTATTAGTATTAGAGACAGTGCTGTGAGGAAAGATAAAGGCTGCTCCTGTGTCATTCTAAGAGTTAGATGCCACTTTGGCTTTCTGATTTCTAGCACAGCACACCAGAGGAAGGCAGCTAGTAGAAATGGTGCGCTCTACAACAGCTGTCAGATGACACATGCTGCATACCACCAGTGGTTCACGCACAAATGTGGTTTCATTAATACAAATCCTATGTGTTAAGAAAACGTCCAAACCAGTCATGTAGCTGTTCATCAGACTTTGGAAAGTACTTAGCAATGCCCACAACAGAATCCTTTCATAAATAAAGGAAACTTTCTTGGGCCCGCTGGCACCCTTAAGAGGTTCAGGTCAGGGTTGGAGAGATTACTTAGCAGGCTAGAGTGTGTGTGCTTTGCTCTCAGGGTGCCTGGATTCCACCCACTGGTCCCCTGAGCACTGCCAGCAACCCCTAACACCGCTCCTTGAGTAACTCAAGCATCACCACGAGATGTGGCCCCAAAACAAAAGCAACAAAGTGAGTAAGATGAATTTCCCAGGAACATTCGTTTGGGCCATAAAACAGCATTCCTCACCTTCCTGTACCCATGGACTAGCTCTTGTCCTGCACACACCACAGGCCTCTGAGGTGGCAGACCAGTGGCTCTGTGATACCTAGTTTGAGAGTTTTTCTTGTTCAGGAACCACACACCACGTGCCTAAGGGTCCTGGCTTCTGAATATGTACAGCAGTTTCTCCCTGTCTTTGGTTCCGCTCCCCACTGTCTGTGACCCGGGGTCAGGTGTGACCTGGAGATACTCTGTGTGTATGTTTTGAGGTCGTTCGACAAGCAGAATGTGCTTCGCCTGTAGGGAGCCTGGATTTGCCCCAGAGCTCCCTTGTACTCCCTTGAGTGCTACAGGGAGTGACCCCAGACACTGAGCTCTTTCCAGTGACTGTATCTGCATAACTTTTATTACAGTGTATTGCTATAATTTATAAAGTTTGCCCTAGGTATTTACACAAAGGAAAAAGCACACAGGATGAGCATTATGGTGTTTCAGGTCCCCACTGGGATTATCTGACTGTCTGCATGCATGTGAGTGGGCTGAATAGTGGCCGTGATGCCCCTCAGCGGCATTCAGATTTACGTTTCAGAACACAGAAGCGCTGCACAGGTTTACTAGAATACATTAAGCGCCAAGCTGCCTCACTGGAGCTCTAATCTAGAAGACTGGGTAGTTAGTCATCTGTAAAGTTTTTTCTTAAAAGTAGCTTCACGCATGAGTTGCCTGGGTCTGACCCTGTTCCCTCCCCATGCCTGAGTCCTCTGCGCATCACCAGGTGTAGTAGCCACGGAGGCCGTCAGCACCATTCGGGGCCCTCGGCTCAAGCAGCACCACATCCTCCGGCCCTTTCATTGGACCACTGGCCTATTTGGGTCACCCGAGGGCCACTTGGTAGGTGACCCCTCAAATGTTCCAGTTGAGCCTTGGAAGCTGTTGCACAGCAGCACGTTACGGGTTGTATTTTCCTCTGGGTATGGTTCTCAGGTGACCCATGTTGCCAGTTAAAGACGTAGCCATAAATGGGATAACATTTGGGCCGGGCGATAGCCCAGCGGGTAGGGCGTTGCCTTGCACACGGCCGGCCTGTGCCAGCCCGGGTTCGATCCCCGGCATCCCATATGGTCCCCTGAGCACCGCCAGGAGTAATTCCTGAGTGCAGAGCCAGGAGTAACCCCTGAGAATCGCCAGGTATCACTGTATCACTGTCTTCCCGTTCATCATCGATTTGCTAGAGCGGGCACCAGTAACATCTCCATATGACCTGTCTCATGCAAGTAGAGCCCAAGGGCACCTGCTTACTCCAGGAACATAAAGAGCCTCAAACCATTCCATCAGGTCATGGGAATGAGGTCTATAATTGTTACTGGTATCTGGCATATCAAATACGACACGGTAGCTTGCCAGGCTCTGCCGTGCAGGTAGCATACTCTTGTAGTCATACATGCAAGTCATACTCTTGTACCCGAGCGCCGCCGGTATGACCCAAAAAAGCAAAAAAAAAAAAAAAAAAAAAGTGTGATAACACTTGCCATGTTGTTGTACCATGCTGTTAACTTATAAGACTGAGAGTTTTAAAGATAATGCTGAGATTAAAAAAGTACCAGGAAAGCAAAAAATATAATGAAAGATCATGTATTTAAATCTTTTGAGGACGTTTCTCCCCGCGTCTTCCAGTCTTGGATAAACATTCTGGAGTTACGTTCAGGGGCACAGTCTGTGAATCAAATGCGTGCCTTTTGGCTTCCTGGTACCTAACTGTAGGAGAGTTCATCTGGGTTGTAACCACAAGTAGTAATGTGCTTATCTGACAGAGGACAACATTTCAGAGGGTATTAGTAAAGAGTTTGGCAGGTCACTCTTTTCTGTTTCTGTAATAAAATTTGTCAGTAAATATTCAGTGAAAAAAAATTTTTTTTGCATGTGACCATGTTTAATTTGTTGTGGGAATAAAAGGCATTTCTTGCCGCTTTTTACCAATGGAGAAATTAGGGATATTTGCTGCCTAGTAGCTTTGCTCTATGCATGTGAACTCCATTTTTTAATTAAGTAATATAAAATGATAGGGCATTGAATATTACGTTTAAGCAGTATTTGTTATGTGCTGGGCCCTGTTTAACCTGCCTCAGTGGCACTGTAATTCTCATAACAACTCTTTGAGATAGGTGTGATAATGTTAGCCTTTTTCCAGGTAAGAGAATTGAAGACAGGAAAGTTACATTACTTGCTGAGTCTTTGGACCGGTAAGTAGCAGAGTTGAAACTGAAAATGATTCTTTTAATTTGCCTTTAAATGGATGGACATGGAGAGGATCATGTTGAGTGAAATTAGCCAAGAATGACTGCATTTATTTGCATGATATATATGTATATAGAAGTATAGAGAGATATGTAGTATGAGATATATGTAGTATGAGATATATGTAGTATGAGATATGTAGTATGAGATATATGTAGTATGAGATATATGTAGCATGAGATATATATATATATATATATATATATATACATATATATATATATATATAATGATACCAGTAGCCAAGGTCAGGCAAAACATGGATCAGGAGGTCAAATGTCTTGTTAAATGTGGAATCTGTCACAAACGTGTGGGAGTCAGAGGTTAGGTAAGACAGAGAAGGGAACAGTGTGCTAATAATTGTTGAAGGTGATGATACCAGCCTAGAACTGAGCATTGAATACAGGCAAAAAAAGATACACATGATAACCTCTAAATGTATGTAATGCAATCCACAGTGTGTAGGAGAAGAGAGAGAGGGAGAGAGAGAGAGAGAGAGAGAGAGAGAGAGAGAGAGAGAGAGAGAGAGAGAAAGAACCTGCCATAGAGGCAGGCTAGGGAGGGGGGAGGAATTGGGGACATTGGAGGTGGGAAATGTGCACTGGTGGAGGGGTGGGTGCTGGAACACTGTAAGACCGAAACCCAAACATGAACATCTTTGTAATTGTATATCTCATGGTGGTATAGCTTGTATTACTTGTCTTCCCGTTGTTCATCGATGTAGCTTCAGCTGGCACCAGTAACATCTCCATATGTCCTGTCACGTGCTAGTATAGCCCAAGGGCATCTGCTTGCTCCAGGAACACGAAGAGCCTCAAAACATTCTTTCAGGTCATGGGAATGAGATCTATAGTTGTTACTGGTTTTTGGCATATCAAATACGACACGGGTAGCTTGCTAAAATATATAAAACATTTTTTTAAATATTAAAAAAAATGATTCTTTTGTCAGAAACCTTGAAGCTCCTTGTTCTTCAGAATTAGAGCTGTGATCCTATGTTAAAGGAATTATCTTATGGGAGAGATGCATCTAATAAAATACTTGCAGTAACATAAAATTAATATTTGATAACTGTTTAATTTAATATTTGGGAGGAGGGCAGAATTGACTCTGCCAGGTCTGAGGAAATTAAGGGTGTTGCCTCACCCTCACTTCCTCAAACCGAGCCTAATCGAGTCTCCTCCTTCCTGTGAGTTACTGGCACTGAAGGGCTTGTATGCGTTTCTTAGGCCAATGCTGACTGGAAGGGCCCAACTTCTCCTGTTGTTCCTATGTCTGACAGGCTCTCCGCCGCTCAGATTAAATCTCTGAGACACGTGTGCCACAGGCGCTGTCTGAAATGTACGATTCCCTTTGCCCCTCACCCCGTTGCTTGTTGTATGCAATTATAATCGTTCAGTCTTACTCTGATACGATTATGGGACTGTGGTCTACTTTTATGCCCCCTTCACCGAATCGTTTCTGTGGTGATCAGAGGTTGCACACACCCGGTTGGGTCATGGTCCTTGCTGGGGTGTGCATGCGTGGTTCGTGGACTTGCAGGCTCTAGCCAGTTTGTTGAGTCTGGCCGAGCCGGCAGAATGCTCTCCGGCGCCTTGTGTGGTGCTGGGGTCTAACGCTCCACCTCACCAGCGTCACACCTGCAAGGTGGCGCCCCCCACCCCCCCTGGGAACTGTCCCCGGCCCTGCGGGGCTGCGTGTGACAAGATCTAGGGCTTTTGACATTCAGGAGACAGCTGTCAGGAAGCAACGAGAGAAGTTTCTGTAATGCTGCTGATTTGTTCCACGTGTGAATTTGAGTACCACCGGTGCTGTTTTTGTAGTTTACAAAATGTCCCTGTTTTAATCAATTGTGTTCCTGTCCCACTGTCAACAGTCCAGGGAGACCTAAGGAGAGATAGAAGTTGGCACTAGGCCTCGGAAGAAAGCCTGTCTGTGTCTCAGGGCCAGCTCCTGGCTGCCTCCCTGAGAAGGCCGCCGAGAGGCTGGAGGAGAGCTGGGGGAGAGGGAGGGGGGGGGGGGGGGGGGCTGGGGGGGGGGGAGGGGGGAGCTGGGGGGGGCTGGGGGGGGGCTGGGGGAGAGCTGGAGGGAGAGCGGGGAGAGCTGGAGGAGAGAGAGCTGGAGGAGAGCTGGGGAGAGCTGAGGAGAGCTGGAGGAGAGCTACAGACCGTTCCCAGGTCCTCAGGGGCCGCCTTCCCGCTGGAGGCGTGGAAGCAGGGGAGGTATCCGTTGCACTCGACTCGGAGTCCTGTCTGCTCTCGGGCCTAGCCAATGGAGGCCACCTCACAGGGATTGAGTGGCTGTCGTGTAGGGCTGTCTAGGGTGGCGAAAAGCAAGGGCAATGATTCTGATGATTCTGGGCACCTGGGGCCACCGCTGCCTCCCCTGCATCTCCGCCTCTCAGAGCTCTGCGGCACTTTGCCGGTTTCCTGCTCCGGAGACCCAAGCTCAGAATTGGCTCAGGGACACATCTGCGATTTGGGGGCAAAAGATAAGAAGAGGATTTTCCCCTCTCCTTGTGAGCCTTTCTTCAGTATGAAAGTATTCGATAAATACCAAGTCAGTATCAACAGTTAAATTGTAGATTTTGCGTAGTGTGAACATAGAAGTAGCTAGGCCATTCTTTACCTTGATTTCATTAGTTCTCATCACTACCATTTGCGTTACAGTTATTTTATTTCAGCCGTTTCCTTTCAGGCTGTCTCCTCTGATGGGTTGGAAATAAAGGCAGCTGTACTTTGTGAATTGATTCAGTAGGACTTTAAAAGACACTAAAAGTCACTACCCTGCACTGCGGCCTTCACAAACCACTTCCGCTTCCTTGCCTTGAGCGAGCCTCTGTAAGCGAGGCAGGCTCTTCTCCCCACACCCCTCTCCCCAGCGCGCTCTTCTGTTCTGTTGTTGTGCAGTTTTGTGTGCCGTTTCCAGACTTTCTTTTTTTTTCGGTTGGTTTTTTTTTGTTTTTTCTTGTGGGGTTTTGTGGGGTTTGGGGGGGGGGGGGGGGATGGGGGGTGGGGGGGGGGGGGAGGGGGAGGAAGGGGGGGGGGGGGGGGGGGAAGGAAAACCCACCTACGTGGGGTTTTTAGGGTAACTTTACTCAGCACTTGCTTTGTGCTGGACCTGGGCCCAGTGATGCCGGAAACAGATAGTAAAAGTCACCCTCTCCCTGAGGCCTCAGCTGGTGGGCTCACAGGTCGAGCTGGGCATTTGGAGGGAAGTGGGGGCGCTCCTGGTGAAATGGGTGTGGGCCGCGGGCGGGTGCTGAGTGGTAGCTTGGGTGCCTGAGAGCACCCTATCACAACCATAGAAGGGACATTGGGCTGTTTCCTTTATTACACACACGGGACACTGCCACAGAGAGAAGGTAGTGCCTGGGCAGGCGTGAAACAGGGCCTGCCCAAACCTGTGCCAGCCTGCCCTCCCCCCCACCCCCATCTAATGGTGTCTGCGCTTTGTTCCCGAGGGGTTTTGTTGCGGGAAGCGGGAGAAGGGAGACTATTGCTCTTCTCTCTACCCATGTCAGTCACTTGGGAAGTGCCAGGGGCCCTCAGGGACTGCTGAGAGCGAGTCTGTGATGAACCCCCGGCGGGGGCAGACGTGCGGCCTCTCTAGCCCACGAGATGTCCGGTCGGCCGGGCCTGGCTTCCGCCCCATCTGCGTGGTTTGGGAGCCACGGGACCCAGGCCGGAGAGAGGAGTTGTGCTTTGCAGGGAAAGAAAGTCAGCCCTAAATTCTTCCCCAAGCTTTCCTGGGCCATCCTTTTGCCTCACAGAAAAGAATTTTTAGGAGGAGATAAACAAACAAACAAAAAAAAAAAGTAAAAAGTGAAAGCAAAAAGCCTAGAAAGTAATAGTTTCATTTAGAGATTGCTAGGAAGGAAAGAGCTGCAAGTCCTCGTCCGGCCAGTGCCGGACCCTGAGCGGGAGGCCGCTGCTTGACGCCGCACACTCGTCTTGGACGTTTTCTCCCCAGACTGCCCCACGCGGGCTTTCTGTGCACGTCACGGTCCCTAGCTAGGGCATCGCCAAGGGCAAGAGCTTGACCCTTTTGGGCGTTCATCATCACAGCTCTGTTCCTGCTGGAGCTTCTCTCCGGAGGGGCAGGCGTCCAGCCCTCTCCGGGCCTCTGCTGCTGCCCGCTAGAGACTTACCAGGCATCAGTGCCCATGTCCACAAAGTGGACAGCCCTTGTGGTCTGCTCCTTGGCAGCTAGTGACCGAGTACCATCTTGTGACTGAGTAACTTCTTTCAGTACCATCTTGGTTTTCTTTTTCTTTTTCTTTCCTTTTTTTTTTTTTTTTTTTGCTTTTTTGGGTCACACCTGGCAATGCTCAGGGGTTACTCCTGGCTCTTTGCTCAGGAATTACTCCTGGCGGTGCTCAGGGGACCATATGGGATGCCGGGATCAAACCCGGCCACGTGCAAGGCAAACGCCCTACCCGCTGGGCTATCGCCTCCGGCCCCCATCTTGGTTTTCTTACTCCCGTGAACTCACCTCCAGGGGAAGCCCTTCTGCCCCCCCCCCCCCGCCTTCTCCCTGCTTGACCAAGGGATCGGATCGCACTGGTGCACCCGCTCCCTGCCTCCCTGCTTAGGGCCTGCACCACTTCCCAGTAAGCCCTTTTACACAGCTGGGGCGCAGGGACCCGGCTCGGAGTGGTCAGCAGCCTCTCTGCTGTGGGTCGAGTCTAAGCTGGCCTGCACAGGGAGCTTTCGTGATCCAGCCTGGTGAGTCTCAAAGGAACGTCGTCCTGCCCTCTGGACGCCCTTTGGGAATGTCAGGATGCTGAAGGAGCAGGAATCCAGGGAATGACCGGCTCCCGAAGCCTGTTGACTGCTCCGGAGCTGTGTTCTGCCTGGCGTCGCTGCCGTTTACTCTCAGGCCATAATTTTTTGTTTTGGGGGCCATGCCCAAAGGTGCCCAGGTCTTCCTTTTGGTGGGCTTGGTTGGGGGCATGTGGGATGTCGGGATTCCTGAATGTAGAGCCGGGTGCAGCCCTTTGAGCATCGCTTAGGTGTGACCCAAAAAAGAAAAAAAGAGGAAAAAAAACTTTAGAGTTACCCTCTCTAGTGGCTAGTAGCTTCTGTTTCCGAGTTCACCGGCTTGATTCATTTCTAAAGGAACCTAAAACCACCTGCTGTTCCGCCCGCCTCATAGGAAACATAGGAAACCTTCATACTGCTCTGTTCTAGGTGCCGATACCGAGCTAAGTGCACTCCCAAGGGTTTGGACTGTGTAAGCCTCGCGGTGCATTTATCGGCCGACAACGAAAGACTCGGTGCCCTTGTCGCCAGTACCGGAGGAAAGCGGGAATGTTCGCCAAGCCCGTGGGGGGTTGGCAGGGCCCCCGGGAGGGGGAGTCTCCACCATCGAGCTTTCACTGCACCTCTGGCGCAAGCAGGCCAAGGGGCGGGACCCCCGGCCCTCCCCGGGCGCTGGCTCACTCTCTCCCCTTTGTGTCCTCCCGCAGAGGCCCCGTGGCGCCACGCCCCTGATCTGCAGCTTCGGGAGACCCGTGGACCTGGACAAGGACGACTACCAGAAGGTGGTGTGCAACAACGAGCACTGCCCGTGCAGCAGCTGGATGCACTTGCAGTGCTTCTACGAGTGGGAGAGCAGCATCCTGGCCCAGTTCAACTGCATCCGACGCTGGAGCTGGAACGAGAAGCAGTGCCGCCAGAACATGTGGACCAAGAAGGGCTACGACCTGGCCTTCCGCTTCTGCTCCTGCCGCTGCGGCCAGGGCCACCTGAAGAAGGACACCGACTGGTACCAGGTGAAGCGGATGCAGGAGGACAAGAAGAAGAAGTCGGGCTCAGAGAAGAGTGCGGGGAGGCCGCCCGGGGAGCGCCAGCGGGGAGGACGCCAAAAAGTGCCGGGCGCCGGCCAAGCCCCCCAAGGGTCTGAGCCACGAGGGGCCGCGGGCGGCATTCCATGGACCGCCAGAACTCCCAGGAGAAGGGCTATGGGACCCGCCGCCCTGCGGCTCCCCGGGCCAGTCCCCCCCCGGCCGGCTACTCCATCCTGTCCCCGGCCCACTTCGCGGCGGGCGCGCCTCCCGCTACCTCGGGAGTTCCTCAAGAACGCCATCCACCTGGAGCCCCACAAAAAGGCGCTGGGCGCGCGGGCCACGTGTTCCGCAACACCCACTTTGACTACAGCCCTGCCGCTGGCGGTTTATCGGGCCACAGGGGCGGCCACTTGACGCGCCCATCCAGTTCCCTGCGGCGCCTGGACCTCTCGGAGCTGCTCGCCCACATCCCCCGGCACAAGCTGAACACGTTCCACGTGCGCATGGAGGACGATGCCCAAGTGGGCCAGGGCGAGGAGCTGCGCAAGTTCATCCTGGCGGCGCTCAGCGCCAGCCACAGGAACGTGGGTCAACTGCGCCCTGTGCCACCGGGCCCTGCCCGTGTTCGAAGCAGTTTCCGCTGGTGGACGGGACTCTCTTCTTGAGCCCATCGAGGCACGACGAGATCGAATACGATGTTCCTTGTCACCTCCAAGGTACAGCGGTGTTAGACCAGCCACCCTCCATCCTGTTCCCAGAGGAACGGCACGCGGCGGCTTGGCCCGGCCCTGGTGGGGCTTTTTGCCCGACCAGTGACCTAGAGAGTGGCTTTGCCCCAGGGCGGGAGGCGGAGGTGGAGGGTGGAAGGCCCTCCTGCCCCCCTCTGCAGTCCTGGGGCCTTTGTGATTCTGTTCTGTCCAGATTCCAAGAAACACTAGCGGATGGTCGGGTTTCCTAACCAGGAGGCCATTCAGAGAGGGGAAATGTGGAATTATGCCACTGGCTGGGAATGGCCTTGAAACCTGGGCGCCTGCCGCCCGGCATGTTGTATGCGTCTTGCTGATCCTTGTAAATCTCAGATACTGGGCCTCTGAGGTTGATCCTCTGTTTTGTGTGTGTGTGTGTGTGTGTGTGTTTTAATGGATTCTTTGTATACTATGTTTATTTGTTTTGTTTTTTGGGACACACCCAGTGGTGCTCAGGGCTTACTCCTGGCTGGCTCTGTACCTAGGGAATCACAAGTGGCAGGCTCTGGGGGACCACACATGGTGCCTGATTTGAACCTCGGTCAGCAGTGGCTTAGACAGCAGCTTTCTGTCAAGGCAGTGAGAATCTTTCTCGCCAGGCAAGGCTTGAATCAGTGACGTCCCTTCTGTTCCATTCAGAACCCGGACAGAGTAAGGCGGAGCCCAGACCTGAGGGAGGTAAACTCGGCTTTGATGGGAGGTTGCCTGGACAGTCTGATTGGCGTGCGTATGGCCCCTCTCAGCACTCCGCCTGCCTTGCCCAGCCACGAGTTCAGTTTCTTCCGTTTGCTTTTTGGTTTGTTTATTTTTCGAGTGGGCTAATTTTAGAGAGAAGTGGGTAGCAGTACTTTTATTTTAAATGGCAGTCTTCTGTTTAAAGACTGGAAATCATCTTCGTGAAGTCCTCATGAGAGTTGTTGTATGCTTTCTCTGTTCCGATGGACAGGTTCTTTTCATTGAATCCATGTCATCCACCAAACTTAATAATTCCACGGTATTATCCTACCTTCCATCACTTTAAAATCTTTTATTAAAATGTCAGGCAGGAGCATGACCAATGGAGTTAGTGACTGACACCTAGCTGTTTCCATTCCAGAGCAGCCCGTTTATTTCTAAGGAAGTAGAGGGATGGATCTGCCAGGGTAGTCCAAGGAAGTAATAGGAAGCAGATGCCAAAGGTCGGCTGGGTTTTGGTAAGCACTGGGCTGGCCACCCTATCTTTGGCCAAAGAAAGGATACAAAAAAACAGTGAATTAAAGGAGTTGGGAGACCGGAAGAGTTGGAGAGAAACGTGGGATAAAGCAGAGGCTCGAGAGAGGAGAACAGTTGGGTGACCTAAGCTCTAGTCGAGACCTTGATCTTATATCTGAATGGAAAGGTTTAACCCAATTAAGCACATGATTGATAACTTTGTGGGAAAGTTGTGTGAAATGGGTGGAACCTAGAAACTACGGGACGTTAGTTTTTTGTCGCAAGTAAGAGAGTGCTGGGTGGTGACTGGAGGAAGTGAGAGGTGGGGTTATCTGGGAGACCCTTTCCTGAGCAAGAGCCACAACCCGGCAGTGCTCAGGGGTTACTCCTGGCTTTGCACCCTGGGTTACTCCCGTGGGGCTCAGGAAACCATCCAGGGTGCCGGGATTGGACCGGGTGGGCTGCATGCATGGAGAGCGCCCTACCTGCTGTAGTTACAGCTCCAGCCCCAGGAACGTGGTATTTAGCGTTTTGGGCCAGGGGCTTCCAGTGGTGCGTAGGGGCCTGGGCCACGTCCACTGATACTTGCCATGGCTGTGCAGGCGGACGGTCCAGGGCGTGGGCCACAGTGCTGCTCCCTTCCTGCAGTGCTCGGCCTAGAGCCAGGGATTGAACTTAGGACCTCAGCATGCAACACCTGTGCTCAGCCCTTTGCGCTCTTTCCTCTTCCCTGAAAGAAATTACTTTAGGGAAAAGAATTAGCTGGGGTAGGGAGTGCTGACTGAGACGTGCTGTAGGAGGGAAGGTGAGTTCTGGTGCGCTGAGGTCCGGGGTGAAAGCCTTTCTCACTCAGCCTTTCTCACTCAGAGAAAGGCTGCTGTCAGAGCAGCTGGGAAAGGGACCTGCTGTCGGGAAAGGCACCGAGCGTGGTGGCGGGTGGCTGGCCATGAAGGGAGGCTGGGGTTTGTGTGTGTGAAGATGTCCAGCACATGCCTTTGTAAATTGGCTTTTGAGGGGCTAGAGTGACAGTGTGGCACTTGCCTTGCCCACTGCCAACCCAGGTTTGACCCCAAGCACCTTCTTCTAGGTCCCTGTAACCCCACGCAACACCCGGCAGGGCTCGGGTCACTGAGCACTGAGTGACCCCTGAGTGGCCCCCTGAGCACTGCCCACTGCCTGGTGTCATGTGCCCCGCCCGGCAACCAAAATAAAACTAAACATTAAATGAACATATATGCCTGACATGAATACCGGGGAAGTTAGTTTATCTTGGTGGAGCACCTCCCGTAGAGTGGAAGGAGAGAAATTAAAGGAAGAGTCTGTGATGAAGCCCCAGCATTGAAACTTGAGGGACCCCATCAGGGAGGATGGAGAAGGGTGAAAATGAGGGTTCTGGGCACCCCGCGGAGAGCGCACCTGCTCTCACAGGAGGGGCCCACCCCAGTCGCAGCTTAACTGCCACGGTGCGCCGCAGTGCCTGGCAAGACAGTGCACAGGTGTCTGCTTTTATCGCCACATTTTTTTTTATAATACCACCATGAGAACAACATTACAAAGATGTTCATCATTGGGTCTCAGTCATACATTGTTCCAGCACCCATCCCTTCACCAGTGCCCCATTCCCACCACCAATGTCCCCACATTCCCCCTCTCCCAGCTCCAGAGCAGGCTTTTCTTCCTTCACTCCCTTTCTCTGTCTCTCTCCGTCTCTCCTTCATCTTCCCCAATCCTTATTATACCATGTGAGATATAGAATTACAAGGATGTTCATAACTGGGTCTCTACAATACAGTGTTCCAGAATCCATCCCTCCACCAGTGCCAATTCCCAAACACACCCACCCAAACCCTGCCTGCCTCCATTGCAGGTGCATTTTACTTATCTCTTTGTCTATGTCTCTATTTCCCAATCTCTCTTCTATTACACTTTATGGCTTGTCCTATGGATACTAATAATGTGTGATATATCTATCTGATTATTTAATAGTGAGTTCTAGTGTGACATCATAATTCCTCATTCCCCATAACCTCTTCAGGTGGATGCAAATAGAATGATCCTTGAAGTGTACAAGTGAGAAAGATCCTGAAAGGACCTGGTGCTAAAATGCATTGAGTCTAAGATTAAACCGCGCCCCGCACGCCTTGGATCTGGAGTCTGTCTTGTGGCGGTTGGCTGTGGTGGCTGGAGCTCAGGGCCACACCCACTGAGCCAGAGGCTGGGGACTGAGTGGAGGCCTCAATCCTTGCTCCGAGTCCAGCCGGCACGTCGCCACATTTCTTTTAACTCAGACACGAAAGAAAACACTTAAGTCCTCAAAGCTTTTCAACTGTGGTAGAAAGGCCGCTCTGCTGGCCACAGGACTCCAGACAGCGGGGCATCCCATGCCACTGACATGGTTTGCTTCCCAGTGATGGGACTGTGGGCGCCTCATTCCCTTGCCCTTTCCCCCACGCGCCCCCCCCCGGCCTCTAGCACAGGTGCTGTTCGTTCTCTGCCTCTGAGGAGTGAAACTTCCATTTAGTTCTAGAAGATCATTAGAGCCGTCTCATTAGGGGAGACCTTGTTGTGCTATTTGATAGTCTTTTTTTTTAAAGCTCTGCCAGGGATTGAACCCAGGTTTTACACATGCCAGCATGCGCCCAGTCACTGAACACTAGCTTGAGAATCTGCATTTTTGTGTGTGTGTGTGTGTGTGTGTGTGTGTGTGTGTGTAGTGAGCTCACACCCCAGAGTTTAAAAAATTTGATGTCCTTTAGATTTCTGAATATGCAGCATTGTACGATGACAGCTGATAGGAATCAAGAGCTGGTCTGGGTGAGGAAGTTTCCATGAGTGTGTCTAGGTGTTAAGATTCAGACACGCGGGCCAGGGATCGTGGGCCTCTGCCTTTTCAGCCATGGGCTTGGCTGCTTCCTTTCTTTGGGTACTTGGGAAACCTCTGAGCTTCACTCCCATGTGGAGTGGAAAGAACAGTCACGAAGTGGCTGACGGAGCCTCACAGCATCGCACCAGACCCTGGGCAAGCACATAGTGCAGGTGTTCTGTCTCCACCATTTGCTACAAATAACACCCAGACTTCTTTCTGTCTCTGCCTCACCCTTCTTGGCAGTTAGAATCTGTGAGTGTATGTGTGTGTGTGTGTGTGTGTGTGTGTGTGTGTGTGTGTTTACTGCAGTGAGCAAATCGAGAAGGGAGACTGGAAGCAAAAGCATTCCCCAGTGACCCCTGGGGTACTTGGACCAAATGTGCCTTGGCCACCCTGAGTGATGGCCCCAGAGTGCCCTAGAGCAGCAATGGGCAACACTGCTAGCTTGGTCACCAAGGTTATATATAAACCCGTGACTATTAATAGGCCCCAGTCGTTCACCCAGCCCAGTTACAGTGCCCACCACATTCCAGACATTGTGCTAGACTCTAGGCTTCTGTCGTCCAGGGGGACAGAGCCATGGAAGCAGAGGCAGTGCAGAGTTTCCCCTGAAGGACCGGGCCGACTCCAGTAGAAGGACAGGCTCGGCGCTGCCCTGCGAGGTGCATCCAGAGGGAGAGGCCTGGTGAGCAGCGCGTTCTCAGCCAGAAGCCACGCAGGAGACTGTTCTCCTCTGGCCGTGTTGGCTCACTGGAGCTCTTGACCCTGTGTAGTGAGCGCTACTGCTGTCTTGTACATCGGCTAGCTCCATTCTGGACGTCCATTCTGGACGACTCTTTCCCAGTTATTTGACCCTTCCATGTAAACTGAAGAACCCCTTTTTCTTTGTAAGCCCTAGGTGTTCATTATTATCCCAGGAATGGATAATATCCTAGGGCCGTGACTTTAAGAGCCCAATAGGGCAGAGGCCTAGTATAGCCAGGGTTAAGGCACTTGCTTTGCCTGTTGTCAACCCTCGTTCAATCTCCAGCACCACATATGGTCCCCAGAGCACCACTAGGGGTCAGTGCTGAGCACAGAGCCAAAAAGAACCTCCGAGCCTTGAGAGATGTGATGGAAATGCCTCCCCTTGTTCCTGAGCAACCATTTTCAAGTAAAGGGTATAATTCGACTTCTTAAATTAGATGTGGCCTTGAGGGAGCAAGTTTGGAGAAAAGGAGTTAGCGCTAATTTTGGCGGTGGTATTGATTTGGGGCTTCTAATACCCCGAGTTTTGCCTTGTGATGGGACTTGCTGGTGGCTGAGAGCCCCTGTCATGTGCAGACTTCTGAGGAGGACGTCTTGTGTGATCACAGGCTGGTCGTGAGCCTCTGTGGCTTAGCCATCTGAATGTCTGGGTTGTAGTCTGGTAGCTCTTCTAAGGCAAAATGAACTGAAACTAGTATCCAAGAGTATTTGAACTTCAAATGTATCCTTATTCTAAAAAAGGGTAGTTTGGAGCCAATAGCAATCACCTATTTTGCTTTTCACGGAGTCAAATGACAAAATGTTTGTTTCTAATTGCCAGAGGAGCCATTTGTTTTAATCCTCTTTGGAGACTCAAGGTGAGTTCCCAGCGGCCGCTCTCAGCCTGCTGTCTTCTGTGCACAGGGAGACTCATGCACCTGTACGCTGTGTGCGTGGACTGCTTGGAAGGGGTGCACAAGATCATCTGCATCAAGTGTAAGTCAGCGGGTGGGACGGCAGCTGGCACCAGCTGGGCACCATGTACACCTACGACATCCTGGCCGCCTCCATGCTGTCAGGTTGGTACTGACCCCTCGAAGCCCACCATGCGCGATGGCCAGCTTCCAACCCCAGTGGAGGGGGACTCTGAGCAGATGCTCCAGGGGTCCCGGAGCAAGGCTGTGGGCACGTCCTTGCAGCTCTCAGGGGGCACCGCACAGCCCATAGAAGGGGTGTTGTAGGCTAGGGAGTGGACAGTTCCCTGGGAAGTGTGGGCAGGGTGTCAGATCCACAGCGCAGAAAGGCATAGTCCTGTGTGCCCACTTCCGGGAAGGGAGCGCTCCTGCCTGGCTCCCGGTGCTGGAGTGGTGCCTGCGGTTTCCTCGCTGCTTCTCTTTTCTAGCCTTTTGTGTGTTGCGGTAAACTGTTTCCAGTAAGACAACAGTGCTGTTTAAAGGAAGGAACCACATTTTGCTTTCTTGCTTCCTCTCCCATTTAATTAATTTCTTTAATAAAGTTGTTCATGGTAATTTGCTACAGACGTTCAGTATTCCAACATCAATTCTACCACCATTGCTTCTTCCCACCACCATTATTTTCAGTTTTGCCAACCACCCCTAAGGTGCCTGTATAGAAGACCCTCAATAATGGATTTTATATTGTTTGTTATAATTTGCTAAAAATGATCAAGAATTGTCTTAGAAGAAAGTTAGTGAAGCTTGTTCAATCTCACCATGGAGCCTTTAAACCCTTGTATTAGAAATTACTAATATGCTGTTACAGGATAAGCATTGTGTGTCTGTGTTTTGTTGGACGAGATTGGTTGCTTCTGCTTTACATCCCATTTGATGTGGTGTGCTACTCGATTATCAGTATTGTAGAGTTTGAGAATTGCAGCCATGTGCTCCAGGAATTCCAATATATTTTAACAGGGTGATGCAGCTGGAATTTGGGGCATGTGTGTGACTGCCATGTCTTCTGGAAGAACAGGGAGATGGAGGGAAATAGCTCATCCCTGACTCCGTGAAAGCCTGGAGATTTCAGTCACAAAACAGGCATTCCTGAATTTTTCAACAGATTAATTTTTGTTTGAGGCTCATCTGAGCAGTGGAGTCTAGCCTGGAGCAAGGTTTTCATTTCTTTTGGACATAGAATATTCTTTTTTGTTTCTTTGTGGAATAGCACAGCTACCCCAGCCCACCTGCTGTGAGATTGACACAGATGATTCCTCTTAGCTCTAAGAGGAATTTCCTGATGCTCTCAGGAGCATTGTGATGTCTCTGTCATCAGGAAAAGGGCAAGTATTAACAAGCATGGAACTGCCTTAAGTAAGTTACATGTGTTACTTGGAAATAGATTGCTTGATTTATTTCTAAGAAGCAGTTGTTATGTAATTACTCAATACCTTGAGAGAAATGTTTCTTCTTCAGTGGCCAAGCCTGGCTTTTAACATTAATGTTTGTTAAGCATTGTATTAGTTACCACATAGTTTTATCTGTTTAATATTGTAGTTGTGTGTGTGTGTGTGTGTGTGTGTGTGCTGTGTGTAGGCTCAAACCCAAGACATGTAAGGCATGTGCTGTACTATTGAACCACATCTCTGGCCCTGTGGTTTTAGTAATAGTGAATAGTCCCTTCAGTAAAGGGACTATTGCTGTTAGCAGTGTATTAAGACATTAGACTGCGGTTAGGATGAAAAGATTGACAGAATAGATATTTCAGCTGTCTTAATACTGATGACCCAAGGAGAGAAATACTGTTGTAAAGACCTAAAATGTCTAAATGATCATTCATAGCTGACTTTTTGAATTCCAGAAAGGACTTTCAATGTTACTTGAAGGAATCAATTGCTTCTCATTTAAAATTAGACCTGGAAATAAGATATCTTTTAATTCTTCGCTGAGTCTGTTTCAGGCAATTTAAAAGAGAATTTAACTCAGTTAATCCATGTAGAGGCTGATAGTGTGCGATCTGACGTAGGCACCTGCCTATCTCAATCTTTTATTTTATTATTCTGTTCATTTGAAATTCACTGGTGATTATTTGCCTCATAGGAGTATTTGAGGACAAACTGAGATTAAACTTTCCTTTATTTGGGGGGTCACACCTGGCAATGCTCAGGGGTTACTTACTTCTGGCTCTGTACTCAGGAATTACTCCTGGCTGTGCTTGGAGGACCATGTGGGACGCGGAGATCTAACCTGGGTCAGCCATGTGCAAAGAAAACGCCCTACCCACTGTGCTGTTGCTCCAGCCCCCTTTCTATACTTAAAGTGAATTTAAACGGGAGGTCTGTTGTATGTTTAATTGCTGGTTATTCACATAGGCCTTGAACCCTTTCCTCTCTCGAGGAGCTGCTAGAGAAACCCTGTTATGATAGAGTGAGTGTTCTGATGGGTTCCTGAACCTCACCGTGAACATTCCGCCTCTTCCCAAGTACCGGCAACGTTGGACTATATTAGGGACATTTCAGAAAATGTGTTTCTATTACTGATTTATCATCGGTTCACAGTGCTATACAATGTCAGGGTATATAGCTTTATACCTCTCTCTATATGGCATATCGTACCCACCGCAAAGGTCCACCACTCTCCCACCAAAAGACCCTCTGTCCACTGCTCCTCTGTACCTCCCCTTTCTCTCTGCATACTCCAGCATTCTCACTGACTAGGCTTTTAAAAAAATTTTTATTGCTGTCCTCTGTGCAGTTATTAATGTTCTACAAATGAATGAAACCATGTGGTAATTATCTTTCACTTTCTTTTTTTTCTTTTGTTTTCACTTTCTTACTTATTTAAAATTATCACTGTGTTTCATCCGTTTGTCCCAAAAAGGCAAAGTGTTATCTTTTCTAAAAGTAGAGGGGTCTTCCTCTGTCTGTCTTCATCAGAGCTTCTTACTCTATGGGTCATGATCCTATAGGGGATCATGTAACAATGTGAGGACTACAAAAAAATAGTTTTAAAGGAACTTTTATGATTTATCAGTAAATTTTTGATTTGTACAACTTTTATATCACTATATACTTGGGTTGCTTAAAAAGTGTTTGGGCAAAAGTGGTTTGCAGGTGAAAAATGTTAAATACGATTTGGACTGTCCAACAGCTGTTTTATATACTTAGCTGTTGGTGGGCTTTAAATTAATTCCAGATCTTAGGGGTGTGAATATCTTTTCAAACTAGTGTTTTCATATCCTTTGAGCAAATGCTTATGTGTGGTATCACTCGATCATATATATATGGTAGGGAAATTCTGCTTTTACATCAGAGAAAATGCAAGTGTAGTAAGAAATAGACTAAAAAACGTCTGTATTAAAAAAAACTCAGTATTTTCAAAGAAGATTGATGTAGGTATGCGTGAGAGAAATGGGCTTCAGCAGCCTCTCACGAATCCAGAGAGGGGCTAGAGTTTCCTTTCAGAAGAGACCTTTGGGGGGTGTTTGGAGCTTCCTTCTGCCAGAGGGCAACTGCTAGCAGCCGTGATGGACATCAGGAGAAATCAGGGTCATTCATCTTTCTAACTGCGGGTGAATATTGAAAACAGTATCTTAGTGGGAAGATAGTACAGCGTCAGGACATAGGCGCTGTGAGAGACCCAGTGGATCTGTCCGGCCTCCAGAACTCCACGGCCGGCATGATAGTGTTCTCATGGGTGCCTGGACCCCCCTCGTGCACCCTGCTGCGCCCAAACCACATCGCACGACCTCAGGCCCTTGCACTGAACCATGTAGCCTGGTTGGTCCCCTGTGGCAGAGAGTGATCTCAACCCCCCTAGCCCCCCACCCCTACCCCTGCACTCTCACAAGTGTATTTATTCTTACGCTTAGCTCCCACTTCACTTTCCATTCTTGGTGATAAAAGTGATGGGTTTCCCGGTGGTGCAACCATCTCCCTGTTCCGCGTGGATGAGGCTGCCAGGCACAGCCATTGGGCTTAACTGCATCTGTTTTCTCTGCAGGCCCGCCTGAACTGTAAGCACTGTGGAAAGCCCGTGATCGGCGTGCGGATCGGGATGCAGTACTTCTCCGAGTACAGCAACGTCCAGCAGTGTCCGCACTGCGGGAACCTGGACTACCATTTCGTGAAGCCATTTTCCTCCTTCAAAGTCCTTGGAAGCTTATTGATGAAAACTTTGCTTTAGTAATAGCTATTTTATTGATATTTCTTTATTACATATCTTTTATAGGGAAACATTCTGTGACGTCCGTGTCTTTTCTAATTTAAAGGCGAATCCCTTTATGTACACGTGCCACTAAAACAGGGGCCTCCCTTTTGCCCTCTTGCCTCCCGAGTGTTAGTCTGTGGTCATGGCCAGATCCCGAACAGGGAATCCTGAGTTTGGGGTAGCGGGTCACTATCACAAAGAGTCTCCCAAGCATCTTTGGAGGTGGCAGTGAGGAGGGTGATGCTAGCAAAGGGGGTGTGGGGCTGTAAACTCAGCACAGTAGGAGTTGGGAGGAAACTTCGTACTAAAAGCATGAACTGTGTCAAGACCCCTGTTGAGACCTCTGGGCTGGACAGAAACCTGTGGCAGGTGGATATAAGTGTGCCTGGAGAACTATCAGGTAGGAGTCTGTCCGGCCCAGTGTTCTGTGTGCGTGCACGCCCGTAATGTCCCCTCATCGATCGATTACTTGAAAGTGAACACGAGTGCTCTTCCTGTCACTGTTGTGATCTAACATGTTGGTTTCCATGCTATAACTAATATCCAGATCGCAAGACAAGAAAGCTATGGTGCAACACATATTTGTAGGCATGGCCTCCCACAGGTAATTGCATTAATTTGGCAGTGAGACCAACTGGGCTCAAGAGTTTCACAGCACGAAAGCCGGAGCCCTGCTGTTTGATTTGCTCATGGGAACTTTTCAGGGAGAATCCATGAAGAGCGTTATTTGATGATTTTGTGTTACTGATATTCATAAAGCCAGTTGTTAAAATAACTGATTCCAACAGGTGGTACTAATTTCAGAGCTAATCATTTTCATGCTTAACTTCCCTTGCTACTTAATGGCTTGCAGTCACGTTTTATCTGTTTTATACCAAGTTTCCAAAATTTAAAAAAAAATGACCCTAAGAAGGAAAGGAAAATTTTGTTTGGAAAGATAGTAGAGTAATTTTTTAAGTTTCATATTTTTTTAGTGTGTCTAAAAATATTTTTGGAAAACCACTGACCTAAGCCTGTATTTGGGAATAGGTTATTCTGTTCCTTATGGCACAATTAGCAGAAAAAGCGTGGAAGCTTAAAATAACTTGATTTGCCTGTGCATTGGGCTTTCTAAAATACAATCTATGTTCAGTAGATCTTCCCCTTTAAATAGAGGGACCTTATGGAATTGGAATTGGTATATGTGTTCTCAGAAAGAATTTGATAATTTCAAATATGGTGTGTATATGTGCTAAAAGACTAATCACTTTACTGATAACCAAATTTGGGGTTATGTGAGCATTTTATGATACTCACTTGATTTATGCCATGTTTTTCCCACGAACAATTGGTTTTCTTGTTAGCAGTGTTTAGGCATTATTGCAAGTGAATTTTAGTTCCACTAAATGAAATATTTGATGTTTTGTTTGAAATACTGCTCTGTTAAAGGAACAATTTATCAAATATCAACTTCATTTTCAGCTTAGGTGATTATTATTTGACTTAGCACATCTAGCTTGGAGGTGTTTGATGATCTGGAAAAAAAATTTCACAGTGGGAAAAAATACTTAATTCCTATAAAGAAGCAGAAATTACTGGCCTGACAATATTTGATCCC
This sequence comes from Cryptotis parvus, assembly GCA_021461705.1. NCBI lineage: Eukaryota > Metazoa > Chordata > Mammalia > Eulipotyphla > Soricidae > Cryptotis > Cryptotis parvus. The sequence continues at coordinate 43,133 of JAJIBD010008485.1, read as the reverse complement.
ACTAAAAGAGAGCTATTGGATCTAACCCTTGCAGATTACTCTTTAACTCACACAACAGTAATTGTGAATTAGCTACTCTTCTGTTGATTCTCTCATGTATGCATATTTTAAATTTTGACTGTACAAATTAGTCATTTTCCCTTGTCTTCATAGTGCCATTTGGATTTTATTTCTGAATTTAAAGTTACTAGGAAATTGTTATGTTGGTCTTCCAACTTCAGTTTGTATTGCTGAAACCTGCTTATATTGTGTTCTGAGGCTTAAGTTTCCATAAAGGTGCACTCCGCATAGCTCCTCACTGCAGTGTGGTGTCTGATCCTGTCTGGCTTTTCTCCTCATTCTGCTTTTTACTCCCTGAACAAGAAGTATGAGTGTGGTTCATTGTCATTGTCGGATAGAATTTGCTTCGGACCTTCACTTTGATGACAGAGTTGTAAGTTGGTAAATGCTGCACATATATACGGCCTAAGTGTAATATCTGGGATTTTTTGGGGGCTGCGCTTTCAGGGTATTCTTGTTTAAAAGGGAAAATACGGCTGTTTTGAGACTGAAATAAAATTGCTATGCAACAACTGAAGTATAAATCTTATTTTAGAAATCTGCTAATCTCGTTCTTTTTTTTTTTAAATCTGGGAATGTTAAGTCTCAGCTTGGATCATTAGTAAGTCTCCATTGACTTAAGATCAACGACCTGGCGATATGGATGATATGGATTAACCCACGAAGGGCAACATACCCATAGATTTTGCAGGATGTTTTTACTTGAGCAACCGGTGCCAAGTGCTTAGAGTCGTAGTTGGGACTTCCAGACCTCCAGAGCAACCCTCGCCTGCCAATGATCTCTCCTGTCATTCTGCTATACTTTATATCTGAATAAATTCTCACTGGGGTAGTTTTGTTGCTAGACGCATACTGTATGCCCACTACTAATAATAAATCCTGTGATTTATTGATGAACAGTCAAAGCTCATTTCATAAAGGTTTGTGGTAGGTCTTGAAGTTCTTGTGCGGCATCTTCAACATGCATAGGCAAAGAGCTCCAAACTGATGGACAGATATTTTCACCTCCTTTGCAACAATAACCAGACAAGTTATAGTCTTGGCTGTGCATCCAGCGCTGAGGCACCATGGCGCAAGCCTACCACACATACAGGAGTTAACTCTGGTGAGATGTCTGTGGTTAATATCAAATCTTTTATTTGTTTTCTATATTAGCAGGAAAGTGAAGACTACTATCAGTTGAGAACGCGTATATGTTGTCAGAATACTTTGCCAAGGAAGACATAATATCTAACCTCTGTTGGACAGCATCACGCAGATCAGAATCATGAATGGATGTTAAGTCTAGATGATAGTAGTAGTAATGTAGTAAGTCACCTTATATAAAAGACAAATGTCGACACAGACAGCTTGTGGTATATCTTGGTATCAACATGCTTAAGCCCATGAATAGATGCAAATGCTGTAATCAGCTGGCTCATGCTAAAGACCTGGGGGCCTTCAGACAGAGAGGATGGAGGACAGCTTAGCCCTCTGTCACACCATGGAGTGTATTTGTTAGTTGACAGTACACTTTCAAATTGTTGTGGCTCATTACTGTTTTTGATTAATACAAGGGAAGCATCTAGGCTCATTGCAATCCAGCCTGCGCTCCTGTCTCTCCTGAAGGCTAAACTCCACGAAGCAGTCCCTCACAGAAGACAGGTCTGTAGGTGGGTAATATGAGGAACTTAACCATAGCACGCCTACGAGATAGGAATGGAGAGACAATACATAGCTTCACCTTACTGAGAAGATCCAAATATCTTCATTTAATATGTTGCCAGCTATTGACTTTAATAACCAAGTTAAAGAACTACTTTTGTGCTAGAACACCTTAAGTTAATCAGATTAAAGACTTAAGAATTTGATCCAACTTTTGTCTAAGTAGGTACCACGATTTTCTATGGCTATTTTTCAGCAGAGTACCCTGGATTGAACCCGAGACACCCTTTCAAGATCGATTAGAGTTGCATGAGTGAGTAAAACCTGCATCAGTTCTCTGTGACTTAATCCATAAACAGACATAAATTTCATCTGCACTCAGTCGTGATGCAGTGTCATAAGGGGTCCATGCTTGACTGAAGTCTCATCCACAGATGGAGGGTTCTTGCAAAAGCAAGGCAGTCCATTGATGCCAAAGAGCACAGGTCAGGACTCACCCTCTTGAAGTCTGCAGTTTGAAGTTTGCATTTACACCAGAGTTCTTTCCCGACCAGCTCTTCTTGGAGGAAGCCAATCTGTTAAGGAATCTGCCTTCAGAATATCAGGCATTCACTGACAGGTTCTTACCACCCAGCTAGCAATGTCTGTCCCCAGCTCGGTCAAGGCCTGTCTTTGCTATCACCTCCCTTCTTCTCCCTAAAGTAAGAAGTTGGAGTTGGGGCCAGAGGGATAGTACAGCAGGTAGGGCATTTGCTTTGCATGAGGCCGACCAGGGTTCAATCCTCTACATCCCATACGGTCCCCTGAGCACCACTAAGAGTAATTACTGAGTTCAGAGTAACACCAGGAACAATACCAGGAGTAACACCTGAACATCGCCAAGTGTGAACCACCCCCCCACCCCCAAAGAAAAAGCAAGGCAGTGCACCATATGAAGTAGTTTTTTGAGAACAAACTTCAGGTCTGTCTCGGGTATAGTTCAGCCCTGTCTCTTGCAGTCCTCTGTAAGGTAGTTCCCACATACAGCTTGGCCTGCAAACACCTTGCTTGCTAATACATTTCACCCATGGATAAAGGCTTGTTGAAAATGTATGTATCGTCTTTATGAGACCTCACATATTTGGTCATGAAATCTGTGGTACATCTCACATGGTGACTTAGTGTTCCTACTTCCTGATAACCCTTCTGGAGCTTCTGTTCTGGATGGGAAATGAGTCATTGTGCCTCTTGTTACGTTACCCTTGAGCATAGTCTTAACTCCCTTTTCACCTAGGGGGTACTGAGAGAAGCGTACATAGGTTGGATGAGTGACCGCAACCTTTTAACTGAAGCCAGTTCACCAATACAAGAAGCTTTTCAGTCATTGTTCCTCTCCTACAGCTAGTAAATTGGTCATGTATCCTCGAGTAACTTTAATAGAAGTTCTTGAACCAATGTAAAACTGCCCTTCACCCTTTGATTGAACATTTGCCAGCGACACCTGTGGTTTGTTACGTAAAAGCTTATACTCTTCCAATAAGGTGGAGGTACCTCTTCAGAAAGTTGAAACTGCCCTGCTCTAAATGGCACGGTTACTCCTTGAGTCTCAGTTCTCCAAGTGGCTCTTCTTAGTGCATCTGCAGCTTGAGCAGTCCGGTTTTGGAAGAAGCACAATGAATGAGATCCCTTGTGCTTTCCCTGCAGTTTCAAAAGGACTCATTTTTATATCTCTTACTTTCTGCAACCTGGTTGCCAACGCATAGCTTTTGACTAGCTGATATTATTAAATTAGAGTTTTGGAATTTATTCAACAGACTAAGGCCATAGGCCACATTGCTCAGGTCAGACAGTACATTCCGTACCTTCAGAGAAACAGGTCGCATTGAAGATAGATCAGCGACAAGTTCCCTGCTCTCTGTTAAAGATGAACTAAATAAGACAGACAAATGCTGAGACTATGCACCTTACATCAAGGTCTCCTCCGCCCTCTCGTCACACCCATTCTGGTCTAAGCGGTTGAATTATGTTCGTGCATGTAGTCTCAGACACCAAAGCTAAAAAGTTAATATTCTTTGATGGGGTGATAGAGGTTATCTGGTCAGCAGTGAACTCGCCTTAGTCTGAATTTGAGAGTTGTATGAATCAAAGCCGACTGTAAGGGTAGAGGGTCTGACCCTCCTCTGAAAAAGGTAGATGGCGCAGCAGCAATAGTTGGTAATCCACAATTAATGGCCCTGAGATGGAGACTATGACAACTCTCAACCAATTGCCATATTTTTCTTGGAAGCTGAATAGTTAAGCTCAGTGTGGTATAACAAGCAGCCTGTGGCGATTACCTGAGTCACACTCTAACAATATGCTCCTAGGCAGGTCATTTTGCATACATACTTGGTAAAAATTCTCCGGTGCTATCAGACACCCTAGATGTGATTTTAAGTAAGTGTGGGACAGGAATCCCTCTGAAGTATTGCCGCTTCCCATACTCATAGAGGCAATCACTAGCCAGCATTCATCTTTATTGAGCTCATACCCTATAAGCTTAGCATGTCTTCTAAGTGACTCTAAAGCTATTTCAAGGCTGCTTGTCTCCCACCAAATATATCATCATAGTCCGGTTGTTCCCTTGTCCAAGAATAATTCCTTTAAATTCAGCCTCTTGAAGTGCTAATAGTTCTGAGCTGCTAACTAGAATGCTCCATAGCTTTTTTGTCTCATGCCTTCTGTTGTTCCTGGGCCACGTATGCAGGTCTGATTGTTTCTACAGGTAATATTTTATCATCTTGATGAGGGTTAAACCTATCTTGAACCAAGAAAGTAGTATAGTGACGTAGAATATTCCCAATCTGAAAAAAGAATCGAGATCTCATTAGATTTTCAACTACTGTACACACAGCATGTTGAACTTCTGGCGGAAGTGATTATACCAGGATGAATAATCCAGGTTGACAAAAAATTGGATGATGTGGTGGACATGCCAGAACACTTATCCAGAACATGTAACGTAGATGACATTGTCATAGAATGAGTTGAAACAGATGGTGTCACATGTTCTTTAATGTTCATTTCTGCCACTACGTGGTATACTCGATTTCGTAGTGTCTGAACATTAAAGAACCTTCCTTGCTTCTTTAGTTCTTTTTTTTAGGTTCAAGAATTGTGATGCAGTCACTTGATAAGTAATGCTCTGACAGTAAGAGGACAAAATGGAAGGGATGTCATCAAGCAATCCAGGTGTCAGTGCCTTAACAAGCTTCTTCTCACCCCTCTGCCATAATGCTTATAGGCTTCCTGTGTTTCTCTAGATGTGTGACAGTATTAAATTCATGGATCCACTGCTCCCTTGTTTCTGTTATTGGCTTAATCCGTCACCAGGTCAACTATATCTGGCTCTAAGTTCAGTTTACATGAGCCAGCAGTCAGGAAGACTGATGAGAACTCATCATACTTGAATCTGTGTGACCACAATGCTTGGTTTCTATAATGTGCTAATCTCTTTTGATCTTATTTTGCAAGGAGGCCAAAATCCATTTTAAAGTACGTAGCCTTGGATGTATTCAGCCTTAAACACATTTGCCAGTTGAGTTCCATAGTCCTGTAGTTGGTCTGGAGATCTCCTATCATTTCTCATTCTCTCAAACTGAAGTCGTGTCCCAGATTCCATGTCAATTTCAGGGAAAAAGAAGACCTTGTTTACGGAAAAGATCTCCGGGCAACTGTTGGATTAGCCACACTGTTGGTGTCCATGATACAGCATAACTTTGGTGAGACAGCAACAATGGCTGCTTTAGGTACTAGATGGAATTCACTGACAAGTTGAGGATTATTGTGGTACTTCATCATACAGCCTTGACAGTATGGCATGAGTGACTTTACACCATCAAAATAGATCATATATAACTGTACCATCGCTGCTTGATTGAAGATTGAAACAACTTCAGCTGTTATTGGTCATGTAGCCACTAATGTCCTTTGCATCATGAGTCTGATATGACAAGAAATCAGTAAATTCATCCATGATCTTACCGTGTCAGCTATAGAGAGAAATAGTGGTTGTATGACTGAAACACTCATGATCAGTCTTGGTGTCATGTACAACAGCCAAAGTCTAGATAAATATCAAGAATATCTCGTGAGTGAAGCCGACCTGTGATATGATCGGCTGTAACATAATGTTTCTCAATCATGCTAGTTATCTGCTGTTGAACTACACACGAGGTCATAGCGGAAGAGCCTCTCCTAATGTCAGGATTCGCATCCCAAGTGGTAGAAGTTACCTCCACGTCAAATCTTACGCAGCATCAAGGTCATGATGGGTTGGCATCGGTGCTGACTATCCTCAGGATAAAAATCCAGTAGTAACATGCTGATGGCAATAGATTGGATTTGTGCTTGATTCTGTCCAAGGCCCTTTGATGGTGGCCAAGCTTCTTAGATGAGTTTAAACAGAGTTTAGTCTCAGTGCCCAGTAATGGTGACTTAAAAAGTTTGATCCATTCTGATGATCTGGTCTGTTTCTTGATGGTCAGCTGACACCATCCATGGTTGGGGGTTGCTAGTGGCTGGGGAGCTTACCGCGGTGTTGTTGTGTTTGGTTCTTTTAGTGTCACTAGCATCCTATCAGCAGGTTAGTCTCCTCGTCTAGGTCCTCCTTGGATAGTGTGTAGTGGGGTTGTTGGCCTATATCTTTGATGTCAGTGGGGGAGCATCTACTATAATTGTGTCTATGGAGTCCATTAGTAGGAAGAGGCAAAACCTGCTGAAGAGATTAGTGCTTGTGGAGCTTTTAGTGTGTGATCCTGTGTTGGCTACATCATGAAAATGCACAGCTAGGTTAAGTGTAAAGTTGGGTTGCACTACACTCCCAGGGTATCCCAAGCATCATGGATGAGTTTAAACAGAACTTAACCTCACTCTGCTGTGCTTGGCGGGCTGGCTGCATTTTGTGTTGGTGGGGCTTGATGAGGAGCTCCAAATGGCTGAGTTGGTGCCATCAGAGACCTCCCTTCTGTGACCCTTGCACCGAGGAAAGCAGCATCAACATGTAGCTTATCAGTCTTGACTTCCAGATCTTCAAGCTTGGTCATAACCAACTTAATCATCATCAAGCTTTTTAAGGACTTTGGGTGAGACGGAATTGGTAGGTGTCAGGTCGTCCTCTTTGCATATGCCAGTGTCCTGCTTCCCTTGTTTTTGGATTTGGTGGTTGGATCCCTCTCAAGCTTGATCAGGAGCAACTCCAGCTCTGGTTCTTCCTGGAGCTCTAGTGGAGGAGGTCGAGCCACGTCACGAGTTGGAATTTTTCTGTACCAGGAAGTTTGTAGTAAAGGCCTCATACCACTGCTCTTTGGCTTTGAGCTCAGGACCGGTGGAGCGAGATGGTTCAGCGCCGGAGGGCTGTGCACCCTCCGCCATCTCCAGTGCTCTGCTGCTCCAGTGGCATTTTCATCGTGTTTGCTCAGAATGCCTTTGCTGTGTATTTTGATGCGGATTGAAATATATCAGAAAGATTTTTTTTTTATTGTGGCTTAGGTATTAAAGATATTAGAGATTCATTTTCTATTTTCCTGATAATTTTTTGGAAGGTGAACCACTCAAAAGTAATAATTTCAAAGTGACTTTCCATCTATTCTAACTTCTTACCACTTTACCATTATTATTTAAGTCATGTACTTGGAACAGTTTTTTTTGCTTTAGTTTATGGAGGACACTGTGTCAGTGAGAAAACTTTGTTAGTCTCATTGCCTCCAAGCCAACCTTCTGCTTGCACCTGAAGTAGCTGATATGCGGGTTTATGCCTTAAAAAATGGCATGGGGCGTGACCCTGGGGGGCCGGAGAATGATTTCATTATAGTAAAGGAAGTAATAAAAGATGCTTCATTTTTTGTAAAAGAAGTTCATTTTCAGAGTAAAAATTATTTTCCTATATGTTTGGGGGAAACTAATTGATCAGGAGGGAGTATTACTAGGTGTTTAAACCTTAAAGCTAACAGCTGTTTGATCGAACTTATCAGAATACCCACACTAACTTGAAGTGTGTTATCCTGCAAGGCCAACGTTTAGCATACACCCGTCAGTTCTCCGTGTCCAGGTCGGTAACTCCTGTTTGCTTTCCCATCAAGTCTCCCGTAGCAGCTGTTGAGTAGTTCCAGCTGGGATGAAGAGCAAGTGCCCCTTTTCAGTGTTTTGGTTCCTGTTTAGGATGCCGCCTACCCAGCTCATCTCATGTCCCGTTGACCTTACTATTATCCCAGGTAAATGAAAGAAAATACAGCGGTGGGCATCTTTAAAACCAGCTCAAAAACACATTCTTATGAGTGAACATTTCTTGTTCAGATGTCTTGGATTGCACTTTTATTAAGGGAAGACGTTGTAAATAAAGAATGTTGATAAAATGAAGCATTTGGTTTTGGAATTGTGTGTGATGTTAGAAGGTTTCTGTTTGTGGAATGTATGTATTAAAAATAAAATTTCAAAGACTAAAACCCATGTGTCACTTTCATTTGTTGTAAAGGAGGCTTTGTTGAGTTTGGGATTGTTTGATCAAAAGAGACTGTAGAGGGGTCAGAGCAATAGTCCAGCAGGTAGGATGTTTATGGATGTTTATGCATCAATCTTGCATGCACCTGACCCGGGTTCAATCCCTGGCATCCTGTATGGTCTCCTGAGAATTGCTGGGTATGACCCCCAAAACACACACACACACACACACACACACACACACACACACACATAAAAACCAAACCAAAAAAAGATGAACACAGGTTTTGATCACTATTCAGGCAGTCATTTCAGTCACCGTAGCTAATGAAGAGGCAAACTGTGCTGCTTGAAGTGGCGTCACGTGTGCACCCTTTGTGACAAAATTGGCATTCTTGCTTCCACACGGAGTGCCCCCAAATTGTTTGTAGGGGGTGCCAAGGAAAGAGTTTCTGGTCTGCCAGCTTATTCAGAAGACTTTCCCCCCCACTTATTTATGATAGACAGCTGAAGCATGAATTTAATTTTAAAAGCTAAAAACTTCAGGATATTGTGATTTCCTGAGTGATTTGTATCAAAATTCCCTTGCAATTGTAAGTGAAGTATAGTTCTTACTGTAGAAGAGAACATCAGTGTGACTGTGATTGAAAAACTTAGCATAAGAACATTTTTCGAGACAGAAGAAAAGTGGCTGCCATGGAGGCAGGCGTGAGGTGGTGGAGGGAAACTGAGGACACTGGTGGTGGGAAATGGGCACTGGTGGAGGGATGGGTGCTGCAACATTGTATGACTGAAACCCAGTCATGAACATCCTTGTAATTGTCTCTTTCATGGTGATATAATAAAATTAAAAAAGAAAACCTTTTTGATTTGTATTAAATGTATTAAAAATAAAAGCATTACTCTTTGATTGTAATGATTTCTATATATTGTTTATATTGCTTTAACTTTTCAGCAATTAGACTGCTAAGCAGAATAGTTTTTAGCATTTATTAATGTTAAATTTGAACAGTTTTAGTACTTTGTAGTCAGTTTCTTTAGAAAAGAGTTAAAATTGGAAGGAAAAAACATGCCTTGGGCTTTTGTTTCTTGTTTTCTAAATTCTCTACTGAGGTAATTGAAAGTGAAATGCTGCATGCTTGTGCTAAGTGAAGTGTATTTCTAGGTGTATTTTTCTTTTTAATGACAGCCTTTAGCATTGTAGTAATCATATAAGCCTAGTCTGGTTTTGTTAAGCTGCGGAGCCACAGAAATAAAAACCCCAGTGCCCTGTCTTACGGAATTCAGTAGAACAATGCTGATTGCCTGTGTCAGTATTCTAATGGTAAGGGTCACATAGCACTGTTTCTGGTAATGGCCACAGACCTTGGCTCTCAGACACTTAATTGTATTCAGATCATACAGAAAATCAACTTCGGGATGCTCTAATAACCACGCTTTAAAAGAAAGGCTAAGAGCTGAAGTCTTCCTCAGAATTTTAAAATGCCAGGATTTAAGCAAGACTTTTTTTGGTTTATTTTAATTTATCAAATACACTTTTGCTAAACTGCAAAACTGACTACTAAACTGCTAAACTGACTACTTATTATTTTTAGAGGTAAGGAGCCCCAGAGAACTTGAATCTAATGAATAAATTCACACAGTTAATAGCTACCTATTAACTGTGAGAACTAAGTTGTAAAATGAGACTTTGGAGTGGATGCTTGTGTCCAGTGAGTGGTAACTTTGAGCTTGTTTGGCCAAGGAGGCAGTAAGTTTAAATGGTATGTTAGCCTTGCTTCAGCATTCCAGGAAGAAGAAAGGGAAGATTTCATCCCGTAAGGGTGAAAGCACATGGGAGAAGCAACCCCCATTTTCAGGTAAGACAGGAAGACTTTTAAAAAGGAAAATAATGATTGAAGTCAGTTGTTGCCTTTTGCCTCTATTTTTGTCCATGAACGTGTTGGTATCTCCACGTTGCTGTGACTTTTGAGAACTGTCAGTGTGAGATAGCATTTTAACAGTGATGTTAAAAATCCATTGCTCTTTCACTTGGAGATCTGACCTGGAAGTGTTTTTAGATGTTAGCTTGGGCGGAGACAGTACAGTGGGAAAGGCACTGGCCTTGTACACGCTGACCCAGGTTCTGTCCCCAGCATAGTGTTAACATGCAAGTGGATTTTCCTGTGCTGCTGGACTTGTACTGAAAGATTTACATACAAAACTCAGAAGAATGAAAGTGTGTTGTACAGCTGGTTCCATATCCCTCCCCGGATGTCCGTGAATGACGTCCAGGTCCTATCCCGAACACTGCCCGGACCCATGTACAACTTCCCTGTCCTGTCCTACAGTCTGTTCGCCTCCTGTGAGCGATGGCCAGGTCCTGTCCCTATGCCGCTCTTACATGCTTTCCTGGAAATGGCTGTGGCAGCCCCGTGGGCCAGATCCCTTGCTCCACACCATTGCTGGCCTCCCAGCTGCACTCCAACAGTTCTGTTGGCTGGAGCCAGGTTCCTCCTCTCTGGGCACAGCCATGGGCATGTGAGTGAGTTCTGGGTTCAGCACTTTACCCCCTCCTGGCTTCCCAGCCCTGTCTGTATGCTGACCTTTGTCTGGCCCTGAGAGGCCCGCTTGTACTAAGCCCTAATGCTGCCCCATCCCACCTGACCTGAAGGTCCAGTGGAGAGAGTGTTTGGAACAAGAATGCTTGTTCCGCAGGAGGTCTTGTCAAAGGTGGAAATTATCACAAGCCTGTGGGAGTCAGAGGCTAGGTAAGACAGAAAATGGAACAGTGTGCTAATAATTGTCGAAAATGCTGATACCAACCTAGAACTGAGCATTAAATACAGGCAAAAAGATACACATGACAACCTCTTATTGTATGTATTGTAATCCACAATGTGTAGGGGAGGAAGAGAGAGAGAAAGAGAAAGAATTTAGTGTGTTTCACCTGCCACAGAGGCAGGCTGGGGGGAAGGGGGAGGGAATCGGGGACATTGGTGGTGGGAAATGGGCACTGGTGGAGGTAATGGACACAGACCTTGGCTCTCATACACTTAATTGTATGCAGATCTCTATGATCTCTCTCTCTCTCTCTCTCTCTCTCTCTCTCTCTCTCTCTTTTCCTTGTATTTCCTGGAGCATTGTATGACTGAAACCCCAAATATGAACATCTTATGAACATCTTTGTAACTGTATATCTCATGGTGGTATAATAAAGTATTAAAAAAAAAAGAATGCTTGTTCGGAAGGGAGGAGAGGCCTTCTGAGCCTGTGCTTGGGGCCTTTTTATCTGTAGTAGAACCCACCCCCAGCCATCGATGTAAAGTGACCTGGCACCTCTTCCTGCTTTATCAGTGGTACCCTCGGCACCACCAGGGATGATTCCTGTGCGTCCAGGTGTGGCCCACAAACAACCAAAGGATGGAGCTATCGAACTGGTAAGCACTGTTCTATCTGGGGCAAGGTTTTTCGTTTTAACTAACTACTCATGTTTCACTTTCAGTTTCTTATTATCTTGTTCAACTAACATTGAACATCTTTTTGGAGTTGCCAAACCTTATTACTGTTTATTAGAATGCCACACAGCCTTAGTTCGCAAAGTGCTGGTTCTTTATTTTAGAGAATTATTTTGGGGGTGGGGAGTGATGTTTTGGGGCTATCTTTGAGGTAGCATCCCAAGTCATTGTGAAACTATGTGTAAACAATAAGTGCCTTACAGTGTGTTGTTCATTTGAAGCTCTAGCTCCAAGGACCCAGTGAGTGCTAGAATGTGAAGGGAGGAAGTATACCTGGGCAAGTACCCCACATGACGGCAGAGCCTGACAAGCTACCCTTGTTATATTCAATATGCCAAGAACAGTAACGATGATGGACCTCATTCCCATAACCCCAAAGAGTTTGAGGCTCTTTGTGTTCCTGTGGTGAGCAGATGCCCTAGGGCTGCACTAGCACGCGACAGGAATGAACGGAGACATTACTGGTGCCCGCTTGAGCAAACAATGAACAACAGGAAGACAAGTGATAAGTTATCTATTTAGCGAGGAAGGCCAAACCTCAGGAAGTTAAACTTGAACTCTTGGTGAGTGCTCAATATCTGTTGTCAGTAACCACCTTTCCAGTTAGCAGCTGAGGTGAATAAATTAGCTTTAGTTCCTCATGGGCATGTTGGTATTTCCTGTGTGAATTAGCCGGATAGTGGGAGCTTAATCTTGGCTTGACTCTCATGAATGCTCCTAAGGTGTCTTCCATCTATCACACCTGGGATAGGGGTCCCTAAAGGACATTTCAGAGGCCTGAGAGGTAGCGCAGGAGGTAAGGGACTTTTCTTGCATGCAACCAACTGGAATTCAATCCCCAGCACTCTTTAGGTTTTCTAGAACCCTCCAGGGATCCTGAGCACAGAGCCAGGTGAGGTCCAGAAACAAAAACTCACAAACAAAAGCATTTCAGTCCTCCATTTACTTTAGAGTCAATATTCATGTAACGTCTCCTAATGTAACATCTTCTGTGGTTTAATCTGTTCATTTCTCCTGCATGTCCGCCCTTCTTTAGATTACTCAAGCCGGTCTGAGAGAGAATCTAGAGGGAATGGGGAATTTCCTCCTCCCCATCCCAATATTAAGAGCCCAAGCCTGTGGGAAAGGATTCTGTTAAGGGTTAAGTGAAAATGTGAATAGCAAGCTAGCTACTGTCCCTAACATGTAGTAAATGCTAAAAATAATGTGCCTCCTTAGGATCATTTATGTGAAGGGATACTTAGAGTGATGTTAAAATGATCACTTTTGGACCAGAGCATCCCAGCTTAAGAAGACATTTGCCCTGCATGTGGCGACTGTGTTTCAACCCCAGGTGTTAGGTTCAATACCAGGAGTATCCCCTAAGCATAATTGGGTGTAACTCTTCCCCCCCGGGAATATTTTTTACTGATGCAGAAACCGATTTCATGACACAAATCATAGGGGACTGTTGAATAGGCTGGGCCCCAACTTGGCTGCACTGCATGGGACTTTTTTTTGCAAACCGAGAGGAGCTTCTAACACAGGGGAGAATGCACAGGCCTTTACGCCCAGCTCCTGAAAGAACTGCTTTTGAAAGCAGCCAGACTAGCGCAGAGGGCTGCTCCTCTCCGAGAGCTGTCAACAGCTTTTAAAAGCAGTTGAATTCTGCTTTGGAGGTGTCGGTATTCCTGCTCACATCTCCAGTCCGAGGGAGTGAAGGGAGGCAAAGCCGAAGCTGAGAGTGCTGGGCGTGCTAGGGCAATGAAGTTGGACGGGAGTGAGGAGAACGTCAGCTGAATCAGCCTGGGAACTACAACTTAGCAAGATGCTAGACATTTTGTGAAAGCCGCATCTGATTTTTACCACTTTATAAAGACCTATACTCAGGTTATTTTTTTTCTTTTGGGGGTCTACACCAAGTGGTGCTCATAGCTTACTCACGGTTCTGCTTTCAGGGGTTTTGGAGGATCACATGGATCTTCAGGGATCAAACCAGGCTCAGCTGTGCAAAGTAAGCACAGCTTTTCTTTCGGGGCTGCAAAGGATTTCTTTGACATGGTAGTGAAAACTTGCCCCCCATCGGCTGAGCTCTAGTGTCTTGTTGGCAAACCTGAAGTGTGCCCAAGAAGGCTGCCACCTGTCCTGACTTGGTCCAGTGCTGCCCCTTGCAGACAAGCAGCTTTTGAGGTTATCTGGGATCTCTGCTGGCCAGGAGGGTTTCCTTGAATCTTGGGGTTTGCCTTGACGGGCCTGTTCTTTAGCGGAGGGCCTGTAGGTCATAATATTCCTGCTAAAATGCTGGTCCTCTGGTTTGCACCCAAATTCACTCTCCAGCCAGGGCCGTCGCCTGAGCACAGTGCTGATTGCAGAGGCCTGGTCACACTAGTTCTGTGCCCCTGACACGCAGGGAAATCGTGTAACCTTACCGTTTCTGCTTCATTACAGCACACAATACCAATGTCATCTTTCTAGTCTGCTTGGGGTGAGATTTAGTGAAATAACCAGATGAATTTATGAAAAAATCATCTGGTCAATGAAAAATTAGCATGGAGGGGTTACCAGAGTAGTGAATGAGCATGCTGTGGTCTCACACCAGGTAGTGCTCAGGGATTTTCTTTATGGTCCACACATGGCTCTGCTCTCGGGGCTCACTCCTGAAGGACATCAGGGTGAACTCAGGTCAGCTGAGTGCAAGGTAAGTGCCATACCAGATGTACTCTCCTGTCGGGGATGCCGCCGGGGTCCCCAACAGTGTCAGAAGTTCTCTTCTACCTCCGAGGACGCCGAGGGAACTGATGAAAACTCATGAGTTCAGCGCAGTTCCAAAAAGGTTTTTAATAGTAAAAAGCTCTTCCACAGCACTCCAATACAATGAAAAAATTCTAGCTCTGGTCCAAACTTAGACCATACAAAAGAGCCTAAGTCTCCCACCAAAGAGAGGATCTCACCCGAGAGGAGTCCGGCCCAAAAGAAGGAGCAAAAAAGGCCCAGGGGCCTCCAGTCAGTCCCCTTACATACACCGAAGTAATCCAATTTGTGACAGGGAGGGTCATGCCAACAAAGAACCCTAAACAGTGTAGAAGGGCGGTGCCACACCCGATTACAGGTATAAACAAAGGTTAAGGACTAATCTCTTCTTCTGAGATTATCTCTTATGTAAAACATTAGAGAGAGAGAGAGCACTAGTATAAAGTAATACATCTTCATTTCATGAGCTTCATGTAATCTAGATGGTACCCACAAGGTCCTTCTTATTTATTATCTGCACCAGGGTGATTCTGAGTATCTTGTTCTCCGTATATTGAAAGGGCCACGCTCGCCTGCTTGAGAGCAAACTAGCATGATCCTTCCTATAATCTTCCTATAGTCTCAACGTAGCCAGGGTGGCAGTCTCCTGATAAATTATAACTGTCCTACGCTGGGTGCAGTGGGTATAAAGAGGAGCTGTGCCCAATCTAGAAAACATAGAAATCTTAGAAGATGTATAATGCGTCAGAAGTTATTCAGAGTCAAGGTGACTTCTGTAATTGCCACACCCTCTAGCAGTGTTTACATAGAAGAGAGGTCTCATTAGAATGAACCTTGGCTTAAGTAGATTAAGCTGTGAGTGGGCAAAACAGCAAAGCTCCCAAACTAGCTAAACCTGACATTCAACACTCCCCAGGTGCAATTATTGTTCAAGTTTTCTTTAAATGAATCAGACAATATAAAATAGCGTTCTGTGAGACTAATGCCCGTGGACACTAAAAACAAGGGCCAGGAGGACTGATGGAAGCTTGCCACTAGTAGAAGGGCTGGGGAAGGCAGTTAGGATAGAAGGGACCAGTAAGACAATGATAGTTGGAAATGATCATTCTGGACAAGAACTGAGTGCTGAAAGTAAGTAAAGGTATATACATGATAACTTGTCTGTAGCTATATTGCAAACCATAATGCCCAAAAGGAAAGAGAGTGAGAGCGAGAGCGAGATAGAAGAAAAATGCCTGCCATAGAGGCAGCTGGCATTGGGGTGGGGTGCAGTTGGGGAGGGTGGTGGAGAAAAACTGGGGACATTGATGGTGTTTGGAAATGGTACACAGGTGGAAGGATGGGTGTTGGAACATTATATGACTGAAACCCTTTCATGAACAGCTTTGTAACTGTGTATCTCACAGCAATTCAATAAAAATGGATGGATATGGAGACTATCATGCTGAGTGAAATTAGAAGGAAAAGGACAGATATAGAATGCATTCATTAATAGAATATAAATAGATACCAGTGTTTTACTAAATGTGGGAAATGGTAGTGGCAGATTAAAATTTACCATTGAATATACACAAAGAGACTTAAGTGATAAACTCTAAATATCTGCAGGGCTAGCCACAATGTGTAAAACAAGAGGGAGAGAGATGCAGAGACAGACAGAGAGAGAGAGAGAGAGAGAGAGAGAGAGAGAGAGAGAGAAGAGAGAGGAAACAGGGCTACCTGCTGTTGAGGCAGCCTGGGGGTGGGTAGGAGGGGGTGGAGTTCATTGGTGGTGGGAATGGGGCACTGGTGGAGGGATGGGTGCTGGAATACTGTATTACTAAGAACCAATTGTGAACACCTTTGTAATTGTATGTCTCACGGTGGTATAATAAAAAATTAAAAAAGGAAGGCTGAATTTGCATATTATAACGTTCACCTAGATAGCATCCCCTGCTATCTTTGGAGTATTAGAGAACATCTGGTTGCCTCCAACAGCTGTCCTTGATAGGAAAGGACTAGATATCTTCAAATATAGATATTGACCTATCATTTCTATTTCAAGAAATTTATTCCATAAAACTATTTGCAGATGTGCAAGACCATTCAGCATCCTTTTCTTTAAAAAAAACTTTAAAAAAAATAAGTATATAAATAAAAGACCATAAAGCCAGCATAGGCATTAAGGCCTTGCACGTGGCTGACCTTGTTGGAGATCCTCCACCACGTGGTTTGCATGCACTGCTGGGAGTGACCCTTGGAGTAGCTCCCAGCACCGCTGGGTGTAGCCCAATCCCTCTCCACTTCAAAACATGACCTGCTCAGAAGGTTGATTATCTTCTACAGATCTGATGTTTAAAGACAGCTGCCAGAGTCTCCCGAGGAAGCGTCAGTGTTCCCCCAGAGATAACAAGACTACTTTTGGTGGGTTCACTTAAACTAGTTCTTGTGGAGAATTCCTGGATTCATCTGTAATTTTAGACTCTCACCCGAGAGGCACATTTGCATGTAATGCCTTCTAAAATGTACTAATTGAAATTCTAACAAAGCGCTTGATTTATAAGGTTTATGTTTTGAGATGAAGATTTTCTCCCAACTGCAAAAAATTCTGAAAGATAAATTTTATCCTCGCATGCTTCTCATTTCCATTTTGTTGGGTGAATTCATACCCATGGGGACAGTGGGTGCAGGAAAGCAGGAGAGTTTTTGGAGGGCTGTGCTGGAATCGCAATCGTTTCCCAGCTGTCTTTCATTTGGTGTCTTTGCAGGCAGGCTTGGGGCTGGAATTCTTACACTTTTGAAACTTCTTCCTCCCATGGTGATGTGTTTATATGCTACTTAATGTAAGAAGTACAAATATTTTATTACGGTTCTGCTGTTGAAAACATTTTAAGAGTGGGGACAGGATTATCTTGTGCCTGTTGCTAAAAATGCTGTTGTTTCTCTTAAAGCTGCTGTGCTTATTTAGTTAAAGATTTAAAACTTACTGTGGTGATGTGGTCACAGGAGAGGTAATGTCACTGCTTTAGGTGTTTAGCATCTATGTGTGTCTTCCACCACCAAAATGCCAAAGTAGGTTCAAAGGGTTTTTTTTTGTTGTTGTTGTTTTTGTGGTTGGGGCGGGCAGGGCCAGGAGCGCCCAAGCAGTGCTGGACTGGACAGGCTTGGGGCCACATCCAGTAAAGATTGGCCAGCTTTGCCTGATGATTTAACACTTGCTTTGTGGATGTGATGCTTATCAGGCCTCGCAGTACTGGGGGGGCTACCAAGGCTTCTCCAGGAGGTGCTAGTGGGACCCTGTGGGGTCAGGGTTCAGAGTGGAGCCCAGGCATGCAAAGCTTGCAATGCTGACCACTGAACTATATCTTGAAAATCTTAAAAATAAAATATCGAGTACATTCTCTATGCTCTCCTTGAGAAAGTTTGCTCAAAACTGCTGTTTTAATTTTTTTTTTTTTTTTTGCTTTTTTGGGAGTCACACTCTGCAATGCTCAGAGTTACTCTTGGCTTTGCACTCAAGAATTAGTCCTGGAGGTGCTTGGGGACCATATGGTATGCAGGGAATTGAACCCAGGACGGCCACATGCAAGGTAAATGCCCTACCTGCTGGACTACCATTCTGGCCCCTTATTTTTCTTTTTTAGAATTTTTTTTTTAATCTAAGAACAGTGTCAGGCAGAATGGTGGCTGTTTTGAGGTGGGATCAAAGTATCTTGGCTACTTTCAGTTTTTTAGTCTACATACAATTTTAACGAAGGTACTATTAACTATGAGGCTGAATGGTCGAATTGTATTATTAAGCCCACAATAAAAGTAGCTCAGAAAGAACTAGAAATAAACGGAGCTTTCAGCTTGTGCTCATTGTTGGAGGCATACACTTTCTGGGTCATTTTTCTTTTTTTTTTTTTACTGGTTTTGGCATATCGAACACGCATCGGACAGCTTGCCAGGCTCTGCCTTTACTGACTTTTTGGGCCGTTACCGACTGGATCCCACGGGATGTCAAAAGATCACGTGGCCGCCCACCTACAAGATGGTCAGACTTCTTCGTCAAGACCCTGAAGGAACAGTTTGAGGCTCTTCATATTCCTGAATCAACCAGAATCAACCAGATGCTATTGGGCTACATTGGCACGTGATAGGGTCCAATGGAAATGTTACTGGCACCCGCTTGAGCAAATCGATGAATAACGGGATTCACACCTGGCGATGCTCAGGGGTTACTCCTGGCTCTTCGCTCAGGTGCCCGGGAACCATATGGGATGCCAGGGATCGAACTGGGGGTAGCATGGGCTGGCCGGTGCAAGGCAAACGCCCCTACCCGCTGGACTATCACTCCGGCTCCTGGGTCATTTTCTATCCTAGCCCAGGAGGGAACTGTTTAGCTCTAAGGACTACGGATTTGCTGCAGCTGGGGGTGGCTGGGAAGAGAGTCTGAAGCAGTTCCAGAGGAAGGTGATGTCAGCCAGGGCCGTCCCTGTTGGGGCACGAGGTTGCTGAGACAGAGTGCAGAGTTGCTGGATTATGTGCCCATGAGACGAGATTCCACTTAGCTTCCATCTGCCACTGTGCTTTCTCTGCTCTGAGAGACCTGGCCCCTCTAGAACTAAGCTCTGCACCACCAATAAAAACCAAGAAACAACTCACTTCATGTGCGTTGAAATTAAGGTGATTGTGTTTAAGATTGTTTCAGTGTAAGTGTTTTTTGTTGTGTTTTTGAAAGGAGGTATTAGGTCATTCTGTATGTGCTTGGGGGCTGCCAAGGCTCCTGTAGGCGGTGCTGTGGGGCCCCGTGGAGTCCAGGTTCAGATTTGGACCCAGGCATATGCAAAGCTTGCCCCTCTGACCACTGAACTATCTCCCTGCCCCCAAAAGCTTGAAGAAAATATCTAGTAAATTTTCTACACTCTCCTTAAGAGAGTTAATCCTTTCAGGGTTAATTCTCAATGGAAAGGAATGTTGATATGCAAAATATCAGTAACAATTATAGACCTCATTCCCATGACCTGATGGAATGGTTTGAGGCTCTTTATGTTCCTGGAGCAAGCAGGTGCCCTTGGGCTCTACTTGCATGAGACGGGACATATGGAGATGTTACTGGTGCCTGCTCGAGCAAATTGATGATGAGCGGGAAGACAGTGATACAGTGTTACTCCTTAAGAAAGCTCTCTCAAAACTGCTGTTTTAAAATTTCAAGAAAGGGGGCCAGAGTACATCAGGTAGGGCATTTGCCTTGCATGCTGCTGACCTGGGTTTGATTCCTGGCATCCCATATGGTTCCCGAGCTCCACCAGAATTAATTCCTGAGTGCAGAGCCAGGAGTAACCCCTGGTGAAAATAATAATAAAACTAAAAAATTAGGGGCTGGAGCGATAGTACAGCCAGTAGGGCATTTGCCTTGCATGCGGCCGACCGGGTTCAATTCCCGGCATCCCATTTGGTCCCCTGAGCACTGCCAGGGGGCTCTCCTAAGTGCAGAGTCAGGAGTAACCCCTGAGCATTGCAGGGTGTGACCCCCCCAAAAAGAAAAAAACTAAAAAATTAAAATAATTTTATATAAGAACCTGTCATGCCTTTTAATCTACTAATCAATTTTGGATGTCATAGGAGGACAGATTGCCCAGGATACTCCAATACTGTGTGTGGTTCATTCACAGGATCATAAAAAAAAGGACCTATTTGGCCCTTGTCTGCCCCAAATGAATCTCCAAGATTAACAGCTGTTCACATTAGCTCTTCATTAGGCAGCTAAACATACACTCTGTTCCACTAGTAGCAGCCTGGTATTAATGGCTTTTTCTTGAGTTGACAATGTCTTAATAATCTTCATTGGACTTCCTAGTATGATTTTTCTCTGTTAAGAGAGGTTAACTTAGATCACATTTCCAATTGGATTCATCTAAGGGTATCAGTGGAATAGTAGAGGCTGAATATTGGATTTTCCTCCTGGTTTATTTATTCAGTGCATAACAATTTGGATAGCTTCTGGAGTCTCAGGCCTTATAGATATACTTGATTACTTAATGCCAACTGAGGGTTGTAAACTGAAGGCATTAAGGGAGTTAAAATCCTGGTGTACAGTCTTGGAACAGAGTCAGCTCTTTGAAACTATTAATCAAATGCCACCATTTTTATGAATTTACCCTGCCCTCCCTGTGGAAGGTCCATAGGTGTACTCAATCCCCCTTTGTTTTTAAATGGCACTCATTACCGTTGACTCATTGATTATGTTGGCTGTGAATTGTTTCTCTCTTCCAGTCTTAAGTCCCTAGGGCTCAAGAAATAATGAATGGAAAGTTGAGTGTGAGTAAGTGGTATTTTTATTTGATGACACCATTAAAGTTGTTTTAAAGTTCACCAGTGACCTCTGTATATTAAAACCATGGGTCATTCCTCATTTCTCATTCTCTTAAGTATCTGAGAGCATTGACTGTTTGATTAGTCCTGGAATACCTCATGTTTCAGTATTTCCTCCTACCTCTCTGGCGAGCTCCTTCCCTCTTCCTTTGCTGGTTTTCTTTCATCTTCCTTATCTCTGAACAGTAGCACACCTCACTGCTCAGTCTCTGTGCTTTGCTCTGTCCTATAATACTCATTATCTTGGCCATCTCATCCTGTTTCATGGTTTTAAATACCAACCGTATACTGAAAGTTCAAAATTTACGTATCTAGTTTAGATGTCGCCCTGAATTCTAGATGGTGGTAGTTCACAGATAGCTCCCAAATGTCAGTGACTTTCACTGACACATATTGATTTCTTGCTCCTGGACATGCTGATCAGTTGCACATGCAGATGACGGGTTGTGTTCAAACGTTCTCCTTCCATGGATGGAGCTTTTCTGCCTGACTTTTCATTCTTTAGACTCCAGGTTGACGGTTCTTTCTGTTTCTTGTTTTTGTCTTGTGATGGAAAGCAGAAACAAGGGGCAGCTGAAAACTTTTGATGCCTCTAACCATGGCATATATCATAACTGCTCACATTCTATTAGTCAGAACTTGTCACATGGCCAAGACCAAACTCAATGGGACAGGGCACTACACTTCGTTGACTAGAAAGGAGAAGAATGGTTCAAGCAGGAACGCATATCTTATCTTGCAGAATGCCTGGTAGACTTTTCAGGTTTGACATGTCCCAAAGCTGGATTCCTGATCTTTCCTTCCAAACCGGCTCTTCCTGTGTTTCTTGCCATTTCAATCACTGACAATGGCAACCATGTAATTGCCTTGGGCTCTTCTTTTAGAGAATTCTGTTAAGTCAGCCAACAAAATCAGTTGAAATCCAATTACTCTCACAGTCCTGTGCTATGGTTTCATGTACGTCATCATCTCTTGCTCACCCGGCTGTAATCACTTTCTAGCTGATCTCACCATTTCTGTCTTAAAGTACTTTCAACACAATAGTCCTGCTTGAAACTAATGTTTCCCCTTTCTTCTCACAGTGAAAGTAAAAAATGTCACTCTCTACCCCTCCTTTTTTAACTTTCATCTTTTGGGACACACCTGTCTATGCTCAGACCTTAATCCTGGCTTTGTAATCACAGATCTCTTGTGATGGTTTCTAGGACCTGGAATGGAAGCCAAGTAAACCACAATCACGGCATGAGCCTTACTTGTACCATCTCTCCAGCCCTTCAAATTCCTTAAAATGACACACGACTCTGACCCCCTACTGTCCCCATAACTTCTCTACATGCACGTGCTCTTTCTCCTTTCCTTTCTCTCCTTTCCTTACTCTCGCTCCCATGTGAGGCATGTCTCCTGTCTTTCCCTCTAACACGCCTCATGGATATGTTACCACTTGCATTTGTTTTCTTTCACTGCTACAGCAAATGTATTTTCATACAGGTCTGTAGGTCTAATGTTTGACAGAGGTCTTGCTGGGTGAAAAACCAGGGCGTAGTCTGGGCTATGTTCCCAGCTGAGGGCTATAGGGAGATTCTGTTCCTTTGCCTTTCTGGGTGCTCTCCACACTCCTGGGCCTGTAGGTGCCCTTCCTCCATCTTCAAAGCCAGCAATAATAAGCTCACTCCTTAATGTCACACTTTGACATTAATTTTTTCTCTTTTATTTTCAGGGATCTTTGTGAGTATATTGGACCTACCAATAATTCAGAATGATTGCCCTAATGTCAGTCAATTTGCAGCCTTGAATAACCACAATCTTTTTTTTTAAATTCTATTGATTATTTTGGACATCAGTATATAGATATTTTAATTTGTACACTGTTGGATTACAGTTATAAGCATTTTAGGCTTAGCATTTGTCTTTGCCATTCTTTACCCCCCATAACCCCAGGAAGCTTAGGTTATTTGTAATGCACCCATTCTAGTGATAGTGGGGGTGCGTCCCCATCTTTTTGTTCACAGACTTCTGCCTCCTACTCAGTAGGTGTCAGTTTCCTAACCAGGTACAGTGACTTGCTGAGTTGACCTTGGGTTCGTATTGTAAGTGAATGTTGATTCTCTTTCCTGTATTCCCCCTGCATATTCTTATATTAGAGCAATGTCCTTTTTGTATAGACACAGGAAGACCATTAAAACTATGCTTTTGTAATATAGGAGTTAATTAACTCTGGAATATTTAATCCTGGGCATCTGTCATATGCTACCTGCACGGCAGAGAGCCGGCAAGCTACCTGTGTTGTATTTGATATGCCAAATACCAGTAACAATTATAGACCTCATTCCGGAATGGATTGAGGCTCTTTATGTTCCTGGAGCAAGCAGATGCCCTTGGGCTCTACTAGCATGAGACAGGACTTATGGAGATATTACTGGGGCCTGCTTGAGCAAATCGATGATGAAGCGGGAAGACAGTGATACATTGATCCTTCATATTTCCTAACTTAAGCCTCAGTTGCCCTTAGATTAATTTTAGCTCCTCATATACCTAAAAAGGGTCCTGTTGCTGGACATGGATGGAACTAAGGCAAGCTGTGAGTAAGCTACCCTGGCCTTAACATGGGATGGACTAAGTGTCATAAACAGGATAATAAGCTAAGAGCAAGATCACAAAACAAACTCTGTTCTGATCCAAAAATAAGCAACTAATTTCAGACCTGGTTGGAATTAGGATTAAATTAATTTGATTAACCTGGCCTGAAAACTGTGGTCTGTAATATAAGCGAGATATTCCCAGGAAAGACTACCCTTTACCATGAGTCCAGAAAGACCACTTTAAGCTTAATACAGGGTATAGATAAACATCTGAATCTCTTATTGTATTTATACAAATGACAAGAAATATTACCAAGAAGTAAATGTAGTATGATTGTTTACCAGCAAAGAAAAGGAGAAAACAATATGCACTTGGCTGGAATTCTGCCTTTGTTCTAGGTGGGTTTCCTTCCCTGGGGGAAAGGTCCCCTAGGAAGGAGGGACTTTCTCATCTGCAAATTATCTTATAATAATGAGGTCTATAATTATTACTGGTATTTGGCATATCAAATACGACACAGGTAGCTTGCCAGGCTCTGCTGTGCCCCTCATCAAGTTTTTTATTTATTTATTTATTTTTTTGCTTTTTGGGTCACACCCAGCGATGCTTAGGGATTACTCCTGTCTCTGCACTCAGGAATCACTCCTGGCGTGCTGAGGACCATATGGGATGTTGGGGATTGAAACCAGGTCAGATTATAGACCTCATTCCCATGACCTGATAGAATGGTTTGAGGCTCTTTATGTTCCTGGAGCAAGCACAATGCCCTTGGGCTACACTAGCATGTGGCAGGACATATGGAGATGTTACTGGTGCCCGCTCGAGCAAATCGATGATCAACGGGAAGACAAGTGATACAAGAGAAATTATCTTAGGATCAAAGTTCTATCACCTGGTATCTCCTAACCCATAACCCTTTGCAATGTGTATAATTAGCAGACTTGACTCGAAATTATGACAATGACAGGATCAAGGAATTGATTTTTTTTCAGTTTCAAGTTATTAATTTTATACACTGTGATAAAGAGTACTGGTAATCAAGGTTTCATGTATACAATGTTCCAACAGAGCCTCCTCTACTAGATTGCCCACTCTAACAAGCCTCCCCCTCCTGCCATGATGGTAACCTCAGTTCTGTAGACCAGTTCTTTGATTCTGTTGCCTGTGGCCATTTTCTCTTCCCTTAATATGTTTCTTTATATTTATGAGATCATTCTGTATGAGATCATTCTGTATCTGTCTGTATTCTCTGGACTGACTTCACTCAGCATCACACTGTCCAGATTCATTTGGACAATTTGCCTGATTTCTTTTTTTTTTGTTTTTGGGTCACATCCAGCAATGCTCAGGGGTTACTCCTGGCTCTGCACTCAGAATTTACTCCCAGCAGTGCTCAAGGGACCATATGGGATGCCAGGGATTGAACCCGGGTCAGCTGCATGTAAGGCAAGCGCACTACCCACTGTGCTATCGCTCTGGCCCTTGATTTCATCTTTTCATATAGCCACGTTGTACCATAGTTTCTTTTTGTGTTTTTCAATTTTTTATTATACCACCGTGAAACATACAATTACAAAGGTGTTCATAACTGGTTCTTGGTAATACAGTATACCAGCACCCATCCCCTCCACCAGTGCCCCATTTCCACCACCAATGTACCCCACCCCTCCCCCCCACCCCCAGGCTGCCTTAATAGCAGGTACCCCGGTTTCCCCTCTTTCTCTCTCTCTCTGTCTCTGCATCTCTCTCCCTCTTATTTTACACATTGTGGCTAGCCCTGCAGATATTTAGAGTTTATCACTTAAGTCTCTTTGTGTATAATCAATGGTGAGTTTTAATCTGCCATTACCATTTCCCACATTTAGTAAAACACTGGTATCTATTTATGTCCTACTAATGAATGCAGTCATTCTATATCTGTCCTTTTCCTTCTTACTAATTTCACTCAGCATGATAGTCTTTCATGTCCATCCATTTGCAGGTAAATTTCATAATTTCATCTTTTCTGTCAGGTGCATAGTATTCCATAGTGTAGATGAACCACAGTTTCTTTAGCCAGTTCTCTGTTCTTGGGCATTTAGGTTGTTTCCAGATTCTAGCTATAGTGAATAGCGCAGAGATGAATAAAGAAGTACAGATAGTGTTTCTGCTATGTGTTTTTGGTCTCTGGGTATATTCCCAGGAGTGCTAGTGCTGGATCAAATGGGAGCTCAATATCTAGTTTTCGGAGGAATGCCCATATTGTTTTCCAAAAGGGCTGGACCAGTCGGCACTCCCACCAACAGTGGATGAGAGTTCCTTTTTCCCCACATCCACACCAGCACCAGTTGTTCTTGCTGTTTTGGATGTGTGCCAGTCTCTGTGGTGTGAGATGGTACCTCATTGTTGTTTTGATTTGAATCTCCCTGATGATTAAAGATGAAGAGCACTTTTTCATATGCCTTTTGGCCATTCGAATTTCTTCCTTTTGGAAGCTTCTGTTCATTTCTTCTCCCCATTTTTTGATGGGGTTGGCTGTTTTTTTTCTTGTGGAGTGCTACCAGTGCCTGATATATCCTGGATATTAACCCCTTGTCAGATGGGTATTGGGTGAATATCCTTTCCCACTCTGTGGATTGTCTTTGTATCTTGGTCACCATTTCTTTTTGAGGTGCAGAAGCTTTTTAGTTTTATATAATCCTATTTGTTAATCTTTGCTTCCATTTGCTTGGTCAGTGGTGTGTCGTCTTTAAAAGATACTTTTCGTTTCAATGTCGTAGAGCGTTTCTCCTATGTTTTCTTTGATGTACCTTACAGATTCATGTCTGATGTTGAGATCTAGAATCCATTTTGATCTGACTTTTGTGCATGGCGTTAGAAGGAGGTCTAATTTCATTTTTTTACACGTAGCTGCCCAGTTTCCTCAGCACCATTTGTTGAAGAGGCTTTCTTTGCTCCACTTAATATTTTTTGCTCCTTTATCGAAGATTAAGTGGTTGTATATTTGAGAATGTGTTTCAGGATACTCAGTTCTATTCCATAGGTCTACGGGTCTGTCTCTATACCAATACCACACTGTCTTAATTACAGCTGCTCTGTAGTAGAGCTTGAGGTTGGGGAAAGTGATAAGTCCCATCTTCTTTTTCCCAAGGATTGCTTTAGCTATTCGTGGGGTCTTTATTATTCCATACAAATTTCAGGAGTTTTTGTTCAATTTCTTTGAAGAACATCATGGGTATCTTTATAGGGACAGCATTGAATCTGTATAAAGCTCTAGGGAGTATTGCCATTTTGATAATGTTAATCCTTCCGATCCATGAGCAGGGAATATGTCTCCATTTCCTCAGGTCTTCTTTTATTTCCTGAAGTACCATTTTGTAGTATTCTTTGTAGAGATCCTTTACATTCTTTGTCAAACTGATTCCTAGGTATTTGATTTTCTGCGGCGCAATTGTGAATGGGATAGTTTCTTTAATGTCCCTTTCTTCTCTTTCGCTGGTTGCATATAGGAAGGCCATTGACTTTTGGGTATTGATTTTGTACCCTGCTACTCTACTATAGGAATGAATTATTTCTAGGAGCCTCTTGGTAGAGAGTTTCGGGTTTTCCAGGTATAACATCATGTCATCTGCAAATAGTGATAACTTGGCTTCTTCCCTTCCTATCTGGATGCCCTTAATGTGTTTTTCTTCCCTCATTGCTATGGCAAGTACTTCCAATACTATATTGAATAGAAGTGGTGAGAGTGGGCAGCCTTGTCTTGTCCCTGATCTTAAGGGGAAGGCTTTCAGTTTTTCCCCATTGAGAATGATGCTCGCTGTGGGCTTGTAGTAGATGGCCTGGGTTATCTTGAGAAGGTTCCTTCAATCCCCATTTTTTGGAGAGCTTTTATCATGAATGGGTGTTGAATCTTGTCAAATGCCTTCTCTGCATCTATTGATATGATCATATGGTTTTTATTTTTCTTTTTGTTGATGTGATGTATTATGTTGATTGACTTGCGGATGTTGAACCATCCTTGCATTCCCGGGATGAATCCCACTTGGTCATGGTGTATAATCTTTTTGATGACTCTTTGGATTCTATTTGCTAGTATTTTGTTGAAGATCTTAGCATCTGTATTCATCAGGGAGATTGATCTGTAGTTTTCCTTTTTGTGGCATCTTTGTCTGCTTTGGGTATCAGGGTGATATGTGCCTCGTAAAAGCTATTTGGGAGTGTTTCTGTTTCTTCAATTTGTTGGAAGAGCTTAAAAAGAATTGGGAGTAGATCCTCTTTAAAGGTTTTGTAGAATTCACTGGTGAATCCATCTGGACCTGGGCTTTTGTGTTTGGGGAGACTTTTGATTACCGATTCTATTTCCTCAATGGAGATAGGTTTGTTGAGGTATTCCAAATCTTCTTGTTGCAGACTTGTGAAGCTATAGGAATTCAGGAATTTGTCCATTTCTTCTAGGTTCTCTTGTTTCGTGGCATACACGCTCTCATAGTAATCTCTGATGATCTTTTGAATTTCTGTGGTTTCTGTTGTGATGTCCCCGTTTTCATTTCTGATTCTATTGGGTTCTCTCTTTTCCTTTTCTTACAAGTCTTGCAAGTGGTTTGTCAATCTTGTTTATTTTTTCAAAGAACCAGCTTTTGGTTTCGTTGATCTTCTGGATTGTTTTTTGACATTCCATCTCATTGATTTCTGCTCTAAGTTTTATTATTTCTTTCTTTCTGCTTGGGTTGGGCTCCTTTTGTTGATCAATCTCTAAGATCTTAAGTTGTGAAGTCAGACTGTTTATGATGGCCTTTTCTTCTTTTCTGATGAATGCTTGAAGAGCTATGAACTTGCCTCTTAACACTGCTTTCACTGTATCTCACAAGTTCTGGTAATTCGTGTCTTCAGTCTCATTTATTTCCAGGAATCTTTGGATTTCCTCTTTGATTTCTTTTATTAATTGCTGGTTGTTCAGCAGTGAGCTGTTTAGTTTCCAGGTACTTGGTATTGGTCTCCCGTTTTTGTGTACAATTAACTTTTATTTTCAGTGCATCATGGTCTGAAAAATTAGTTGGCACAATTTCTATCTTCTTGATTTTATGGAGGTATGATTTATGGCTCAGCATGTGATCTATTTTGGAGTATGTTCCATGTGCACTGGAGAAGAAAGTGTATTCAGCTTTTTGGGGATGAAATGCCCTGTATATGTCTACCAGCACTCTTTCCTCCATCTCTTCTTTTAGGGCCAGTATTTCCTTGGTAAGTTTCAATCTTGTTGATCTATCCAGGGTTGATAGAGCAGTGTTGAAGTCTCCAACTACAATTGTGTTGCTCTCAATGTCTTCTTTGAAGTCTATTAGTAGTTGTTTTAGGTATTTTTCTGGCCCCTCGTTGGGTGCATATATGTTTAATAGTGTGATTTCTTCCTGATATATGCATCCCTTGACTATTAAGAAGTGACCTTCACTGTCCCTTCTGACCTTCTTCAGCCTGAAGTCTATGTTGTCAGATACCAGTATGGCTACCCCAGCCTTTTCCGATGGGTTGTTTGAGTGAAGGATTGTTTTCCAGCCTTTTATTTTGAGCCTGTCTTTGCTCCGATTGTTCAGGTGTGTTTCTTGCAGGCAGCAGAATGTTGGATTCAATTTTTTGATCCATTGTGCCACTCTGTGTCTCTTAACTGGTGCATTTAGACCATTGACATTGAGAGAGCTTATTGTCATGCCATTTTGTGCCATCTTTCTGTATAGGTTGGTTGTTCTTTTTTGGGTTATGTCTCGTCTTATAGTAGATCTTTCAGTCCTTCTTTTAAGGTTGGTTTTGATTTTACAAAGTTCCTAAGCTGTTGTTTATCCAAGAAGTTGTATATCTGTCCTTCAAATCTGAGTGAGAGTTTAGCCGGATAAAGAATTCTTGCTGAGGCATTCATTTCATTAAGTTTTTTTTACTATATCCCACCACTGCCTTCGGGCTTGGAGGGTGTCTTCTGAGAAGTCTGCTGAAAGTCGAATGGTTGCTCCTTTGTATACAATTTCCTTCTTTGATCTTGCTGCCTGAAGAATTCTGTCTCTGTCTATGGCATCCATTACTTTGACTAGGATGTGTCTTGGGGGTCTTTCTATTGGGGTCTCTTCTTGCTGGTACGCATCGGGCTTCTTGGATCTGGATGCCTTCATCCTTTAACTCGGGGAACTTTTCAGCCAGGATGTTTTTAACTGTTTTAATTTCCTTGGGGTTACTTTCCTGTCCCTCTGGGACTCCGATGATTCTTATGTTGTTCCGCCTGGCTTCATCCCATTGTTCTCTGTTCCGTTGCTGATCCATTTTCCGGTCTTTTTCCATCTTATGTATATCTCTGAGTGCTTTCTGCAGCTCATCTTCAGTCTCACTGATTCTCTCTTCCACTGCTGTCATCCTACTGTTGAGAGCCCCGATTGTGTTTTTCATTTCGTCTACTGAGTTTTTAAGCGATGATATTTCTATTTGCATGGTTCTCATTTCTGCTCTCATTTCCTCCCGTAGTTTATTGACTGCCCTTTCAACTGCTTCGTTTATGTTCTCCTGTATTTTATTGGACATCTGCTCAATTTTTTCGTTGAGCTCTTTAAACATCCTACCAATTTCTTCTCTAATTTCATTGTCAGAGAGATCATGCACATCTGTATTCTTTTTTGAGTCTTCAGGGTCGATTCCTTCATCTGTTCCTCAAGCTGGGGATCTGCGTTGTTTCCCCCATGGTGTTGTGGTGTTCAGGGATAGATTCCTCTAGTGTACTGTTTCTTTTTTCTTGAGGGTATTACCTTTCCTAGGTGTTGAATTTCCTAGTTTTTGTAGTAATAAGCGGCCGCATTAGCGGCCGGCCGCCCGCAAGCCGCACACCCCAGGGAGGCTACCTGAGGCGGAGTCAGGCCGGTGTGAGAGTTCAAAATGACCGTTTACTTCCGCTTCCGCTTGGTCTTCTGGGGGTTGTAGTTCCACCTTATGCCAAGACCCGGGGCTCTACCACGACCCCAGGGGCGCCCACCTGGCTAGCCGCACACCCCATAGTTTCTTTATCCAGTCATCAATTGTTTGCACATTTGGGTTGGTAGCAGATTTTTCCCTTTTTTTTTATCCCAACATATATTAGATTTTTTGCTATCAATAATACTCCTACAATGAGTGTAAATGTCTTTTCTGAGTTTTTAGATCTGTGGTATAGATGCTCAGAAGTGTCAAGTGGAAACTCAATTCTTACCCATCAGCAGTGAATGAAGACTCATTATTCCCTTACATCCACACAAATTCTGGTGATTTTTGTGTTTCTGATGTGTACCAGTTTCACTGGTATAGATTTTTTAAATCTCATTGCTATTTTCAATTTGAATTTCCCTGATAAAGGATACAGAACATTTTTTTGTCATTTACCTTTTGGTCATCTGTATGTTTTCTTTGAAGAATTTTCTGTCTATCTCTTTCCCCAATCTTGGACTGGTTTGTTTTTTCTTGTTATCTTCCACAAGGGCTTCATACATACCCTTTGTCAGATGAGTGAAATGCAAATAATGTTTTCAGTATTAGGGTAATGTTTGCCTTAGAAACTGGGAGGGTTCCGGTTTCTTTTTGCTTCCTGGAAGAACCAGAAAAGAATTGGGATTAGGTGGTTTTCTTTTAAAGGTTTAGAAAACTCACTAACAGTCCATCTAGGCCTGGATTTTTCTTCTGGTAAAAACTTTTTGATTGGCATTTCAATTGCTTTAGTAATTATTTGTCTTTACTTCTTAGTTCATCTTGGAAGGTTCTAAAACTCCAAGCACCCCTTTCTTCTAGGTTCTCCAATTTCTTAGCATAATGTTTTTCATTTTAATCCCTGTTGATCCTTTGAATTTCTGTGGTATGTGTTGTGAGGTCTCTGCTTTCATTCCTGATTTGGTTTATTGGGATTTCTATCTTTGTGAGTGTAGCTAATGGTTTGTCAATCTTGTTTATTCTTTCAGAGAATCAGCTCTTGGTTTAATTGATCTTTCGAATTGTTTATTTAGTTTCCACTTCATTGATTTTTGCTTTAAGTTGATTATTTCCTTTCTTCTGTTTGTTGTGTTTTCTTTGCTCGTCTTTTCCGAGCTGTTCAAGCTCTGCTATTAAGTTGTTTATTGGGGCCCCTTCTTGCTTCCCTAATGAATGATTGTATTGCTATGAACTTCCCTCTTAATACTGCTTTTGCTATGTTCCATGTTTGATATGAAATCATGTCTTCATTCTAAGGAGTGGTTTTCTATAAGAATCAATTCTGCTGAAATCCAGCACAGTAAGAGAAGTAATTTAATGATCAAGGAGTGTTTTTTTGTTATAAGCATTGGAAGCAAGTAATTTGTTTATTTTTATTTTTCCCTTTAAATAATAATTTATTTTAAACACTGTGATTTACAAAGTACAAACTTTTTACAATACAGTTGCTAGAAAGATTCATTGTTCAGCACCAATCCCACCACCAGTGTGCCCCCCACCACCAGAGACCCGCATTTCCCACCCACCCTCCATCCCCCCCCGATGCCTGCTCACTTAGCCAGCATCAATTATGTTGATCCTTACAGCTCATATAAGGGAACAGTAATGATAAGGTCATGCCTTTTTATTTCTAGGTAGATGTGTGGGAATCTGGCCAGTTTCTGTTCTTGGATTCACTTTCTGGATTTCCAGAACACAGTCATTTTCTACTGATAATCCCAGGCGCACCAACACTACATCGACTGACAACACTTAATTTCACATTTATCTCAATGTCTGTTTGAGCTTTTCCCTATTCATATACTGAATAATCATTCTATATTGGTTGTTGGAGTTACTTCTCTAAATACGATCGATGAGCATGGTGTCAGACAAAAGTCAATAGAGATCCTCAAATCTCCATTGTGCCATTTGAGTCCACTGTATAGGAAATTACCGAGGTGATCCCCAGACCTTACTTCATGCCCACACACTTTGTTTCTAAAAAATGTGATGGGATACCTGTTAGATGAATATACTAGGTTTAGATATAATGCGCTGGGCACAGAGTGCCGTGCGTGCGTCCTGGGGGTATAGATGGAACTCTGCCAAGGTGTGGAAGTCTGAACCTTAAAAGAGGCTGTGGTTGTGATGTATGAGGTTTTCCGGCCTTTGAGAGTCTGTCCGGGAGGCAGGCGAGAACCCAAACCTGCCCCCTTACAGGCCACCTCATTAGCCTAGCACAAGCTGAGCCGGCAGCAGCTCTGCCCTGTACCTCTTGCTGGTTCCCAGTTGGTTGCAGTCTGGGAGGGCCCCATCAGGCCTTGCCGGAGGGTATTGAGTTGGGTGGGGGTGTCCCCAGCTTCCAGCTCCCCAGGTAGCCTGGTGGATTCAACCACTGAGTCCTGTATACCTGGGCTTAAACTCAATTATTCTGTTGGGTGTGGCTCTGTGAAGCTGTGCAGTCCGGACCTTGAAAGTGGCTGCAGTTGTGATCGATCAAGATGTATTAATGCAACTGTTACCCCAAATTATGACTTAGTGTGTTTTCATATAAAGAATATAAAAACTACCCTCTATCCATGGACTTAAGTTGACACTCAAGAAATTCAAAACTTCCCATATTCCACTTCAATATTCCACTATATTCTGCTTTTACCTAAAAAACCAACAAGCCATTGTTTAAAGTATTTATACCAAAAAAAAAAAAAAGGGATGTGGTAGATTCTTCCTTCTTCAAAATGTTCCTAGAACTACTGAAATCTTTACATTTACAAAATAGTTGATAGAAATATTCTTCTGGATTGTAGAAGAAGGGAGCAGTATGTACTTGTTACATTAAACACAATATATTACTATATATACACACACACTCACAGCCTCACAGATCATCTCCTAGGCTCTTCCTTGGTCACCCCTCAACCACAAGCTCATCTTTTATTTGTGTGTGTGTGGATATATGTGTGTGTGTATATATATATATATACATATATACACACACATATATATACACACAAATAAAAGATATATATACACACATAAATATATATATTTTAATATATGAGATGGCCCTTTTTGGGTGGGACTCCTTTCTGGTAGGTTTCTCTTTGGTGGGGACTTGGACTCTTGTGTATGGTCTAATTTCTGACCAGAGCTAGAGTTCTTTCATCATATTGGATTGTGGTGGTAGAGCTTTTGTACTATTTAAAGCCTTCTTGGAATTGCGCTGGACTCGTGAGCTTTCATCCGTTCTTCCGGCAGCTTTGGAGGTAGAAGAGAACTGTCCTTATACTGTTGAGCACCCCAGTGGCTCCCCGACAGTGCAGTTCATCAGTAAATGCATGAGATGAGAGCCTACTACTGAGAGTATACTACCCACACGGCAGAGCCTGGCAAGCTACCTGTGTCATATTTGATATGCCCAAAACCAGTAACAATTATAGACCTCATTCCCATGACCTGAAGACAATGGTTTGAGGCTCTTCGTGTTGTTGGAGTGAGCAGATGTCCTTGGGCTACACTAGCATGGGACAGGATGTGTGGAGATGTTACTGGTGCCGCTTGAGCAAATCCATGAACGACAGGAAGACAAGTGATATGAGATGATCTGTGAGATGATAATATATATTACACACTATACATTACACATTACACATTACACACTCACACTACACACTACTTATTGCATATTATAATATATGTTATATATAACATAATATGTTGTATAGATATAGAGCTAGGAGATGATCTGTGGGATTGTATATATATATGCATATATATATCTGTGAGATAGTGTGTGTATATATATATATGTATATATACACACAATCTCACAGATCATCTCCTAGCTCTTCCTCTGTGAGATTGTGTGTGTGTATACATCATTCGCATACACACACAATCACATACACATCATTCGCATACACACACACACAATCTCACCGCTCGTCTCCTAGCTCTTCCTTGGTCACCACCTCAACCACAAGCTCATTTTTTTTCCAGCAAGGGGATGGGACATACCCAGGACCGATATGAAGTTGCTCTTGCCCGACTGCTTTTGCTCCTCTGATTACTCACCCTGCAGCCTTAATTTCCCCTTGTCATACAGCATATTCACAACTTCAGAGGATCCAGACCTGGGAAGTTTTGGAGGGACTTAGCCATACTTTTTTTCAGGATAACCTCTTTTTTTCTTTTGGGTTAGGGTTAGGGTTTGGGTTTGAGTGACGCTCAGAGGCTACTCCTGGCTCTTCACTCAGGAATTACTTCTGGCAGAGCTCAGGGGACCATATGGGATGCCGGGATCGAACTGGAGTTGGCTGCATGCAAGGAAAATGCCCTACCCGCTGTGCTATCACTCCAGTCCCAGGAGAGCCTCTGTATCTGTCTTTCTGCCTGAACTTCTCTTTCCCTTTTCCTGGAGGTCATGCCCTTTTCTAGGGTCCTACTCAGATGTCTTCTTCTCGGATAGTTCCTGCCTGTTGGCAATTAACAATGTCTCCCTAATACTTTCTTACTCCTTTCTAACTTCACTTTTCTCCAAGTCCTTAAACACCAGCTAACACACTATCTGTTGTATTGAGAGTTGAATTCTCCCTCTGGAATGTGAATTCCACAAGGACTGATTTTTGTAATATTTCACTGTCTGACCAAAGACCTAGCACAGAGAAAGTGCTCATAAATACTGTCTTTTAGCTATACCTTCCGAAATAGGTGTTGTTCAATGATTTTATCACTGCAAATGTCATGGAATGTACTTATAAGCACCTGAATGGGGTTGCTGACCTCACCCCTGGGCTAGTGGAGGTGCCCCCTGGGGACTGCCAGTGGCCATTTGTCTATCATAGACCAAAAGATCATTAAGCAGCCCAGACTGTCATTATTGAGTGAATGAATAGTTTTCATCTTGCATCAGCTGGAAATATGATTCATTGCAATCAACTAAGGAAATCCGTTATGACTTGACAAAATGAATGAGAAAAATGAATGATGAAGATATTCTGTGAGTCTGTGTGGTCTAGGAAGGTCTGGCTCACAGCAACCTAACACAACATGTTGTTATAAAGTCCGTAAGGAGGCTATGAGAAAAGAATTTTTCCCCTCAGAAAACTCATACCACCTTTTAGTATGTCCATTTCTGCCATCTTTCTGTGAGTATTATTTCAGGAGCATTTGCTTAATGGTCATTCTACAACCTGCCCTTAAAAAAACTACCTAAAAGCTCATTTTATTCTAGGAAGCAGCCCAGATAGCTGACATCGTATTCTCATTTTTCTCTGAAGGAAGATGGTAAAGGGAGACAGTATTGCCCTTTTCATTCAGTGATGGTGGCCAGAAATACATGTGGAAGTCTCAGACTAGGACCCTGCAGACCACTTAGAGGGACCCCCTCGGCTGGGAGGCTTTGGGCTTCCTCTTCTATCTGTTCTGCTGCCAGAATGGATGGGCCGTTGGGATTTCTGAAGGCACCTGGGACTGTGGCATGGCTGGCCGGAAGGAAGCCAAGTGTAAGAAGGGGCAGATGAGAGAGGGACACGTGGCTTCCTTTTTACCCCCTTTTTCTCAGTCCCAGGGAACTCCCCAGGACGTGCTATGAGAGACGTTAGATGCTGAGGGGCTTATTTTTCCTGTGGCTTGAGCCCAACATCACTCTCCGCTCTTACCTGCTTTCGAGTTCTCAGGGGCGTCATGCAGCAAAGCTGCCAGGACCCGGCTGGCATGTGGGCAGTGCTGGGATGGAAACCTCTGCCTCTGCACGCGAGGATGATGTTTGCTGCTGAGCCCTTCTGGGCCATTTAACTGTCTTCTCTGATACGGGTCCTGTGTGTCATGCTCCCTAGATCTCTGGCTTCCGGTGGGGTTAGGCGAATCGAGGCCCTTTGGCAGGAGGACAGCATGGAACAGTCAACTATTGTTTCTTTGTTCCTCCCCTGTCTGCACTCTGTGGCCTTCTCAGATACCCCGTCTCTGCTGGTAGCACTGGGCATCTAACCCGAGTTGGCTGCAGATAGTCTTTGAAAAATGCTTGTATATCTGCAGTAGCGCTTCAAGGCTCAGCTTCCACTATATTCCAGATTTCCATGTTTGAATAATGTAGTTTGACTTTGCTCAGGTGCTTTATACTGTCCATTTTAAATCTTCAGTTTCTTTCTAGAATTTTTGTTTGTCTTCAGTTAGCAGTCTCTCTTCTTTTGCAGCGTCATAGAAGTGTCGAGGTTTTGTGTGGTTAGCTCTCACCTAGCCCAACACCTTCATTTCCAACACCCCCCCCGCACACACACCAGAAGTCAGAGGAAATTGCTTGATCAAGGATGCCAATGTCCCATTATTGCTAAGTGCAATAAATGCTTTCATTCCTGAGTTTAATCACGCAGAGGCACTTGACTTAGCTGCCCACTCCCTCTTTCTGGAAACACTGTCTTCCCCTGGTTTCCATGACGATGCACTCCTGATTTTTTTCTGCCTCTCTGGATGCTTTGCAGCCTTCCTTTATCCATCTCTCTTTTTTTTTTTTTTGCTTTTTTTGGGCCACACTCGGCAATGCTCAGGGGTTTCTCCTGGCTCTGCACTCAGGAATTACTCCTCGCGGTGCTCAGGCGACCATATGGGATGCCAGGGATCGAACCGGGCCGGCACAGGCCAGCCACATGCAAGGCAAATGCCCTACCCACTGGACTATTGCTCCGGCCCCTATCCATCTCTTAATTCTACTACACACCCTTGTTCAGAGAGGAGAGATAGGCGCTGCAGGTTGACGTTCTCCACACAGACATCCCTCTGCCCTCTCCCCATCCCCCACTGCTCAGGGCTGCCTCTCTTCATCATTTATCACTGTATCACTGTCTTCTCGTTCATCATCGATTTGCTCGAGTGGGCCTCAGTAACATCTCCATATGTCCTGTCTCATGCTAGTAGAGCCCAAGGGCACCTGCTTGCTCCAGGAACATAAAGAGCCTCAATCCATTCCGGAATGAGGTCTATAATTGTTACTGGTATTTGGCATATCAAATACAACACGGGTAGCTTGCCAGGCTCTGCTGTGCAGGTAGCATACTCTTGTAGTCATCTCTAAGTCCAGCATTTATTGGCGAACCTCCACTGCTGCAAGCGGCCGCGTGAGCCGGGCTGTGATAGGCTGGTCTGCTGGGTGGAGTTCTGATGAGAGAGAAGTCCGGATGTGGAAAATGGAGGCCCTCATGGAGTGGGGGGTTGTCTGGCTTGTTGCAAGGTTCTGCTGGGGTGGCGGGTCAGGGCTAGAACCCGCCATCCCTCCTGGATGCCTCATGAGCGGCTGGGCACAGGGAGAGCCAGTAGCAGCTCTGCCCCATGTCTGTGCGTCTCATCATTTAAACTTCTTAAATAGAGGTTAAAGATGGCTGACAAACTTGCCATGGATGGTGGATGTATTAGTCTGAAGTGGATTTTCCTGCATTGGCAGGTTCTTGAGAATTGTTCAAAAAGACTTGCATACAAAATTCAGAAGGTAGCCAAGTTAAGAGTTTATTGGAGATTTTAAATAGATGGGTCTGGGTCCTTCCTCCGAAGTCTAGGCCTCTCCTGTATCCGTGAACGTCACTTGTTCTGTCCCTGGTGCTTCCCCCAAGTGGAGGTGACTCACCTAAGTTGACTTAGACCAGGTCCCGTCCGCATCACTTCCTTGCATGCTTTCCCAGTCTGAAATCGCGACCCTGGACCTTTCCAGGACTGAATCCAAGCAGTTCCCTTATGTCCCGTCCTGTCTTTCCACAGTCCCCCGCTGCCTCTCACTTCTGGGCGAGATGTGCTCTATCACTCAGCCTCTCTGAACCTGTACCCCAGCAGTTCCTGTCCACCCCTACGGGCTTTCTGGAGCCTCTGGCCATGGTGCACATTAGGGGAGTTCAGTACCTGTGTTCAGTACCTGTCCCTGCCTGGGCATCCAAGCTCTGCCTGAATCAGAATGATCTGAATGTTGCTGGACTCTGAGCCCTGAGCCTATAAAACCTGCCTGTACTTGACCATCCATCCATCCAGGAGCATGGTGCTTATCCTAGCCTGTATATATATATATATATATATATATATGATGTACATATATATATATGTACATATATACATATATATTTATATATACAAAATATATATATATACATAATATAGTTACTATATTAATATACTACCATCAATTAATATTAATAATATAGATATTGTAATAATGTTAATATACACATATGCATATTATATTTAGAAAGTCAAAATATGCACATATTCTATATATATTGAGTTTCCATATATACATATATAGTGAGAGTATATATGTGAAGGGAGAAAAGGAGAGTCAAGGAGTGAGAGAAGTGAGAGAAAATAGGGAGGAAGAAGAAAAGCTTGGGCGTTCCTTTTTTACCTGCTGCCATTTCCCACCCCCTGTCATCCCATTATATGTTTGGTTACCTGTCCTGAGGGCTCTCTGTTTCATGGATAAGATTTAAATTGACCGATTAAATTCCCCGGGTGGCCCTTCCACTTCACTGTGCCATATTGATGTCACCTCCTGAAGTTCTGCAAAGGTAGTCTAGTCCATACTCGGGAACATGGCGATGGATATGTTTTATCACTTGCTTTATCACTGACGGGGGATTTTCTTTGAATTCTGGGCAACAGGGCAAAAACATCTCATTTAACATTCAGTTCCACATAGGTATCATTGAGAAAATGTCCTCATTTGAATTCTTGCTTTTTTATTCCCAGTGGTTCTTTGTGTTAAACTTAAAATGCACCTCTCCACCTTGTTTGACAAGCTAGACAGCTTTGAAATGAAATTTTAATTAATGTCTTTCCCCACCACACACTCTTCTGGGTAGACATGGAATTGCCAAGTGTGGAATGAGTGTTCCCAGCCATTGGATGAGTCAGTTCAGTAGCAACGTGGAATCAATGTCTCTCAGTCTAGTTACAGAAAGGTATCTAGCGATGGTATGTCTGGACATTGCGAGGCTAGTTTATGGCAATGTATACATACATTGTGAATATGTGCTTTGAGAAGAGATTTGGCAGAGACTCTCATAACATTCTTGTGATTAAAAGAAAAAAAAACTTCGAAGACTGTTGTTATGACCCTGTACAGTGACTGCATGTGGTGTTCAAAACAGACATGAATGACTGACAAAGAAGGTGTCTGGTGCTATTCTGTCTGTGTGTGCATGTTTGGGGGTATGTTTTCATCTCTAAGGTGGTCTAGCCTATAAATAACCCTGGTCTGTGAAACCAGACAGTAAAGTGTTGGGTGTAGAAGAGATGCTTGTGGAATACTGGGGCTCATAGCACGGCTCCTGGCATTCAGGAAGGCCCTGATAAGCATTAGCTACAGTTATTACTTTACATGCTGGACTCTACTATTCCACAGAGCTGCAGCTAGTAAGCTTACCTGGCTTACAGGTGACACAGAAAGCGTGAGATCCTGAATGCTCTGGATAAAATCAGGTAGACTAGAATGATCATGAAGTGACATTTGGCGAACATCAGTGTAAAATAGACTCAGAGGTCCCAAAGGCCAGTTGCAGATTTTTATTGGATGGGGATGACATGCTTACTGAGGACATTCATTTCACCGTGGATCAGGCTGGGATCAAGAACCAGAGTCTAAACTTTCTGCTTTCTATTCAAGTAAGCTTGTGGCTAATTAACAACAACAAAAAAAGTTAAACCAAAAACTTAGTCCTTCAGTTTCAGTGGCCACCTTTCTAGTGTTGACTAACCAAAAGTGCTTCGCGACTGCTGAGTAGGACAGAGTAAGCATGGAGACTTCAAACGTTCCAGAAAGAACTTTGTTTTTCAGAACTGGAATGCATGCAGCAAGCCTTTTATTTTCGACACTGCATTGATGACACCATACTAAGGATATTGGTTGTATTAGGATCCATTTTCTGCATTTCAGGGGACATAGACCAAATGAGCAGGTGAGATTAAGGAACCTGGAATTAGGTAAATAAAATATCATGTAATGTGAGGTGTGTTGAAGGACCTTGTGGTCTGCACGGAGAAGAGACTGTAGATTCTGTGTACAAAGTGGCAGGATTGTGGTATGAAAGAGGAATAAGGACCAGGGTTAATTAATAGAAGGTAGAGGGCAAAGGAATAATAATGTTACCCAAACCCAATAGTTTAGAGGCAGTCCTGGAGAAATTCAGATCCCATATTTTTTAATGGAATGACCCCACTTTTCTAAACTCCATTCCTCTAATCTGTAGAGGAGAATAGTGTTAATATCTGACTCACAGTGTTACTGAGAAATATATAGGGATAAAAGTGGAGCATTGAACAAATCAGTCATTATATACTCGGATACAAAAACAATCCTTAAACACTGAATGGGCTGTTTGGAACTTGTAGTTTCCATCTCTGGAGTATTTATGGCTCCAGCTTCGAGTCTAGAATTTGCTCATCTGTATGCATCGAAAATGGGCTAGATGAGCTCAACGTCTGTCCTGAGAATGTCATTGTTGTTCTGGTAAGATCACAACACTAGAGTGGTCCCAGAGTTTCAGGGAGGTGATGTCCTGGGTGAAATGTGTGTTCTCCCAGCAGCTCACCTAAGGGCCAACTGCATTTGATGCAGCAGAGAATAGTATCCCAACCCCTTCTTGAGTGGTGAGAACCAAGAAACAGGCCTATAGGAAGTCTATCAGGCCTATAGAATGTCACAGTTGAACAATTGGAAGTTTGAAATGTACTTAGCCCAGAATCCTGCTAAAAGAGAGGAGTCAAAATGGGTGGTAAATGTGATAACTAAATATAGGTGAAAATGTGTAAATATAAATATTTAATATATACTTTATTAGACTCACAGACATGAGGCAGAGCTGCTACTGACTCACCCTGTGCCCAGCCGCTCAAGAGGCGCCCAGGAGGGATGGCGGGTTCTAGACTTGGCCCGCCACCCCAGCAGAGCCTTGCAACAAGCCAGATGATCCCCCACTCCATGAGGGCCTCCATTCTCCACATCCAGACTTTCCTCTCGTCAGAACTCCACCCAGCATACGAGCCTATCACAGCCCGGCTCATGGAGATCCACCCTGCTGCAGTCTTTTTTTAAATCCGCCTCAGGTATGCTGATCCAGAGACCCACAGACATGGGGCAGAGTTGCTACTGGCTCTCCCTGTGCCCAGCCGCTCACGAGGCACCCAGGAGGGATGGCAGGTTCTAGCCCTGGCCCGCCACCCCAGCAGAACCTTGCAACAAGCCAGATGAACCCTCACTCCACGAGGGCCTCCATTCTCCACATCCGGACTTCTCTCTCATCAGAACTCCACCCAGCAGACCAGCCTATCACAGCCCAGCTCTTGCGGTCGCATGGTTCATCAATAAATGCTGGATTTTGAGATGACTTACAAGAGTATGCTACCCACACGGCAGAGCCTGGCAAGCTACCCATGTCGTATTTGATATGCCAAATACCAGTAACAATTTTAGACCTCATTCCCATGACCTGATGGAATGGTTTGAGGCTCTTTATATTCCTGGAGCAAGCAGGTGCCCTTGGGCTCTACTAGCATGAGACAGGACATATGGAGATGTTACTGGTGCCTGCTCGCCAATCGATGATGAACCGGAAGACAGTGACAGTGATACTTTATTGTATAAAACTATTCAAAAGTCAAATCATAGTAAAAACTCAAATATAGTTTAGCAATCCCAAATACAATTAAAAAAATAACAGGTTAAGCATATTTTATTTATTTATTTTTTTAAAAATATTTTATTACACCGCCATGTGATATACAATTACAAAGATGTTCATGTTTGGGTTTCCGTCATACAGTGTTCCAGCACCCATCCCTCCACCAGTGCCCACTTCCCACCACCAATGTCCCCACTTCCCTCCCCCTCCCTAGCCCGCCTCTATGGCAAGTTCTTTATCTCTTCTCTCTCTCTCTTTTTCTCTTCTCTTACACATTGTGGATTGCAATACATACATTCAGAGATCATCATGTATATCTTTTTCCTATATTCAATGCTCAGTTCTAGGCTGGTATTATCATTTTTGACAAATATTAGCACACTGTTCCCTTCTCTGTCTTACCTAACCACTGATTCCCACATGTTTGTGGTAGATTCCACTTTTTTTTTTTAATTGAAAGATGCTCATGTAGAGCTCTGGTTCTACAGTGTTCCAACACGCACCCTCCGCCCAAACCCATCTCCCATCACCAATGTCCCCACCTCCCTCTGCCCTCCCGCTCCTCAACCACTTGGCGGGTTCTGTATGTCATCTCTTTCCTCTCTATATCTCCTTCCCAACAAACTTTCCTGCTCTTCGTTGAATGCAGTGCATTAAAAGACATCACTGTTTCACTACTTTAGTGGACCGCGCCGGGCCGCGCGACCTGGGCTCGAACTGGCTTTGCTCTGTTGATCTGGTCTGAGGCAGTTTCGCAGCGTCCGGACAGCAAAAATGGTGGCTAGTGTGATGGGCGAGTCTCATCCGGCTGCTTCCAGGACCCCTCAGAGGCGACGGGCCCACTCCCAAAACCCATCTGCCCTCCTCGGGGTTCCATGGTCAGCTAGGCCCGGGCGCGAGCCGAGCGCCAGCCTCCCCAGCTGTCCGTGAGGCCCTGTATGCTGGCCCGTGGGCAGCTCGTGGGCAGGGCCACCAGGCTCGACAAGATGGAGGGGGAAGGGACGACCACGCCTCCATCTGGCGACTTCCCAGTGATTCCCGCCTCTTGGAGCCGCCTACCTGGGCTCGAACTGGCTTTGCTCTGTTGATCTGGTCTGAGGCAGTTTCACAGCGTCCGGACAGCAAAAATGGTGGCTAGTGTGATGGGCGAGGTCTCATCCGGCTGCTTCCGGGACCCCTCAGAGGCGACGGGCCCCTCCCAAAACCCATCTGCCCTCCTCGGGGTTCCATGGTCAGCTAGGCCGCT